>APFE030584224.1:69213-83801 GCA_000404065.3 Pinus taeda
ATATATTATTGTTATTATTAATATTGGCATCAATATAGTCTTAAGATTTATGGTTTAAATTGTTTGCATATTTTCTTAAAATATTGTCTTTTTAATTAATATTTAGAATTAATAATGTTTATAATCTTTAACGTAATAAATTATATTTAGATGCGGGTGACTGACACGGCACTCAACATGATAGGACTAGGATGAGGCGAGGCAGCTCGACACTTGCCCATCCAGTACGAGGTGTTAAATACAGGTGACGGGACAAGCGCCTGGCATGCGCGCAAGGCGAGTCATTACATTCCCCCGTCAAGTGGTTCGAGCTCATTCTTTCTGTCCTCTGCAATGAATCCTCCCTCCACACGCTACTACCTGCAAGAGATGACGACGATTATCAATGTAGTAGTTATCAATGTGGTTTTTCGAGGAAGGTCTGGCAAGCTTAAGGATTGGCACTGCCCTGTGTTTGCGTTGAAGCATTGCGAGTTGTTTCTTTGGGCTCATCCCCTCGCCTCTATTCAAATTCCGGTTCTCTCTATAGTTTCTTTGCCATTGACGAGGAAGCTGTGTTCGGCCTTCCAAGGGCAGCTCCGTCGGCTCATCTATTTCCATTGGGGGGTTCTAGGTTTCAGTCTAGAGGTTCTCGTGTCGGTTTATCATCTCTTGGTCTTTGTTCTGGCTTCTGGCTTTGGTAGGTGGCTTCAGAGCAATTCCTTCACAGTTTTTGGCCCCCTGTTCAACCGTTTTGTCTTCTGCCTAGTCTTTGAGTTGGGAGGGTGGGAGACTGGTCCAGGCAATTCAAAAGTGGCTCGCAGGCTCTCGCTTGCGCCTAGCATTCGAGGGCTCTCTCCTGGGTCTCTGCGTCTTTGTTGCTCCATTCGTCATTCGCTTGATCTCGGGTCCATTGCACAGCCTGTCTATAACCTTTTTATCGCCCCTTATCTAATGGCTTGTCTTCATCAGAGAATGGGGTGCCGTAGAGGCCAACCCCGGCGCGCTCCGACTGGATCTACCTCGGATTCGCCTGCCCCCACCAGTGAACTGTTCACTGGTCATTATCCTGGCACTCGTAGTGAGTGTGGGCGGCATCATGCCTCTAGTCAACACCGTGGGCCTCCCTCCTCGATAGGCTCTGCCATTTTCTCTTTCAACAGCTCCCTGCACCAGCCTCGGATAACCACCGATATATCTGTGGTCTTCTATCAGACAACTCAGATGGAGGGCTCAGATTCTCATACGGGAGTCTCGGGGGCAGTCGCTGGTCCTTCTCCTGCTATTCAGCTTGGAATTGGAATGGCGCCTCAGCATGTTCAAGTCGCCCCAAGATGCAGCACTCAAGATATGGAGATGTTGCCAGTAGATCCCGGACCTTCTGATCAGATCGCCGCTCCTACTGCTGATGAGCCAGATATCGGTTGGTGCCGAATTGTGGAAGAACCACCTATTGACTAGCCTGCTCTCACCGATGTTGGTCTGTCTTTTTTTTGGTTATGTTTTGGCTTACTTCGGGCAAGTTTACTATGGTAACTAGGCTGTGGACTCCCTTTGTTTTTTGTTGTATGGGTCTCTATGAAGTGGGTTCTGCACTTGGCCTCCTTACTTGTTTTCTCTTGGAAATTATGGCTCTTATCAGAGCAGTGTACTGACTTCGGTCATTATGTAAATATTTTCCTTTTTTTAATAGAATTAATCTTACTAAAAAAAAAAAAACGTAATAAATTATATTAAATGTTAATGTTTATCATTTTTATTATTTTGAGCATGTTTATTATTCAACATTAATATTTTGAGATGTTTATTATCTTATTTAAGATATTTAATGCTAATTTTTTTTATCTTGCGTATGTTTATTTTGATCATTTTCATTATTCAACAAATTTAATGTTAATATGTTTTATATCTTGAACGTCGTTGTTATCTTCGAGCATGTGTATTTTTCAACATATTTAATGATAATATATTGAATATTTTATCATATTTAATGATAATAGTTTGAGCATGTTTATCATATTTATCGTTGATTATGTTAATATGTTTTATATCTTGAACATCCTTGTTATTTTGGGCATGTGTATTGTTTAACATATTTAATGATAATATATTGAATATTTTATCATATTTAATGTTAATAGTTTGAGCATGTTTATCATATTTAATGTTGATTATGATTATTATGATGAATCACACTTGTTGGTTCGCAACGCGTCAACAATTGATTAATAATGTGATTTACGCCAAAACCCTATCATATACTTGTTATGAATCACAAAAACCTCAATTCTATGATTATTACTATTCATATATTTATTGCTAATATATTGAGTATGTTTACTATTCAAAATATTTATGCCATTATTTACTATCTTGAACGTGTTTATCTTAAACGTGTTTATTGTTCAACATATTTAATGCTAATATGTTTAATATTTTGAACATCTTTATTATCTTCAGCATGGTTACCACTCCATGTATTTAATGCTAATATTTATTAGGCATATTTAATGTGTTTAACATTTTTAACTTGATAATTAACATATTTAGCATGATAAATAATATTTAAAACAATTTCCATGATAACTAATTTTTAACAATTTTATCATGATAAATAATTTTCAACAATTTTATGATGATAAATAATTTTTAACAATTCTATTATTGTTGTTTTGTATTCTTTACTAATTTAATTATATTAACATTTTTCCTCTACATTATATAATGGGAAATATCTATTTTGGTTCCCGGAAAATTTTTCATTTTCCTATGGATCAAGGCATTTGGAAGTTTCTAGTATTTGAGATTATTGAGATAATATTTATTCGGTTTCCATTATCAATAATAACAAGATTTTGAATGATAAGTAAACATTGGAACGTTATTTTGAAAAATCCTCTTGTCCTATCTCGGTACAGTCAATGAGCCATTAAAGGATTCATGTTTTTGGCTCCACTAGTTCATACTAACTATAGTTCCTTTATTAGATCATTCTTTGATAAAGGCCACATATTTTCCTTCCTTTTTCCTTTTATTTATTCAAGATACATAATTCAATGTATAATTGCATCAATAATTATGTTTTTTGTGCCTAAAACTTTTTCCATTCAAAGAATTATTTTCTAATGAATCCTTTTACAAATACCCTTACAAATATTGGGTCTCTTTCTCTTAGAGAGTGGGGATTGTTTTCTCTATTATAAAGAGTAATTTCATGAAAATATGATTTAGTTATGCTAAAACATATCTACAAAAGCATGCAATCACATTTTTTCATTTGAAGTAGCATTGATATGGTTTGTAAGATGAAACAAACTTCCTTAGGGTAGCATAAATCCTGGTAAAGAGGACATATTCTATAAAGGAAAAGTCTATTGTTTGTATTTAGACAAAAAAATATGATGATTACCCTCCATATGGGTACACTATCTATTGGTTGGATATTATAAAAAAATTGTGGAGTTATTCATTTGTTCCTATCACTCACAAATGATATATGTCATTGGCATTATACAATAACAAACTTAATTTAATCACCAATAACAGATACACCTCCTTTTGGTTTCTTGAAGAAGTTGAAAATTTACAATTTGGCCAACCTTGGAACGAACAAAGCCTAGAGTATTTTGGAGATAATTGGGGAAGGAGATGGAAGTAATTGGATACTATTTATGCAAGCATTAATAATAAATTCCCTCCATACCTTCCATTTTGTACAGTTGAAGGAAAAGTACTTATGTTTAGTTACATGTAAGTTTGATATAATTTATATGATTTGTTGAATGGATTTTGTGCACAAAAATTGATGATAATGTATTTATCTTAGAGAAATTTGGGTTCATGTGTTATCGCCTGAACATTGCAATATTGTTATTGAAAGTATACATGTTTTCCCACGTATTAAAAATACAGATTCTATTTCTGACATATCACCACTCCCTGTGGATAACATTCATACCACCACTCCCTGTGGATAACATTCATTAATCTTTAAGGCTTCAAAATATTTGTTCTTACACATTTTTTAACATTTCAATTTTGTTTCATTTTTTTTTAGTATATATGGATGATTGTCATACAAATATGGATTGTATACTCCAAAACATAGTAAGATAAATTGTAGAATATTTGTTGAAAATAATTACTTCCATTATTTTATTTTTGCTAGTTAGAATAATACACTTTATGTTTCATTTTCTATTATGATGTATTGGAATTTCATTCCATTATAAATCACAACAATTATTAAATAGGTTAATGCACTTCAATATATATATATATATATATTCCATAATTTAAATGTTTTTTAAAACTTACTAACCATTAAAATTTTTATGTCTATTTTTATAGATATATTACTAATTCAAAAGTTTAAATGCTTTTTAAACTTATTAATGATTAAAATTTATATGTTTATTTTTAAAAAATTTTAACTATTAGTAATTTTTTTGTACAAATGTCAAGCGAAGTAATAAGCAACATAGTTTGTAATGAACTTGTTTTCCTGCTTCATGTGAGAGAGCCAATGAATATTGATGCTAGTGGAATCAACAAAATAAAGATGTAATAAATGAGCAAATAAAAGTTTCATATAAGAGAGAAAAAAGAACTGTAATAAATATTCATAGTCATGAACCTACTATCGTAAGTATCAAACATCAAGTAATATGATGCAAAGAGAATTTCCTATGAATTTTCTTTTTCCTAGATATTGTGCATCTCCAACATTTTCTATTGTTCCAATGTGTCCTCACAAATAACCTTGTTGGGGAACATTTTGTTTACAAATCACAACCCTAAGTCTTCTATAAATGATGGAAAGCATGCAACTATGGAAGACATAGGCAATGATGACATTTAACAATTAGGAACACCTAATTTTATTGGTGAAAGTAATATGCTTGTTAAAATGGTTAAAAATTTACAACATTTTATTGCCTAGATAGGATCTACCATTCCTCAGCCTCATTATATAGACAATGTAGTCCCCCCTATAGAATATGTCCATAGTATTTCTCTTGAAACAACACAAGTGCTTCAAGTAAAATTTATACATTTCAATAGATTATATTTATTATTTCATCTATATTTTATTTTCTCCTTATTTGTAGATAATTATTCCAATGAATTCTAATGAATATTTTTGGAGAAATAAATTCACACTATCAACCATGAAAACCATTTTACCTTCGTCAAGATGAAACCAAAGCATCGAAATTGAAATAAAATTTAAATTTTTATGTTTTTAATTTACTCTTGATTTTTACAAATACACTTCTCATTTTTTGCATGCCTCATTTTAACATTAACATTTCAATTATTCTTTAAGCACAACATGATGGGATGCAACCAATTTATAATAATATAATCACATCATTTTATGGGAATAAATGGTCAAAGTAATGGTCCCATTCAACAAGATTCTTCACATCATGCCCAACCTAGAGCTTCTATTGAAAGAGAAAATGAAAGTACTTCCCTTGATGTTGGTGGAAACATGATTGAAGTTCATAAAAAATTCCAGTCCATGATTGATAACTTCTCTATTATCCAAATTTTCCAAGTATGTAATGAATCTTATACTATTATACATGTTCTTATATGGCATGAAGGGCCTATTCATAAAATATGTAAGAATGAGAGAGGTTCCCACCATTTCTCTCGTTTCAATAACATGGATCTTGGTGAAAAATGTCATGTTCTAAGAGTTTTTACTCAAGTTGAAGAGATGATAATGGCAAAGGTTAAGCCAATATTGTAAGTGACACATGCTTGTTGTGGGAAATATAAATATAGTGGCCACACAATTATCTATCCGCAAGATATATCTGTGATTGTGAAGAAGCTTCCATGAAGTGTTGAACAATTTCACCTCCTAATTGTGAGGATATGTGACATCCACTCCAAGTATTATGAATGTTATGTTAAAAGAGAATGGGTGATGGATGAATTGATTTAAAAAATCCATATGCATAAATATTATAGGGATGCGGAAATTGACATGGATGTAGTTGTTTCACTCCCACAAAGACCAATTTATCTGTCTACCATGGTACAATTTGTTGATTTTGATATTGATGAAATAGAGAGAAGTGATGTAGCCATTGAAATCTTGACCGCTAATTGTTTGCACTCTCGTCCATCATATTTTGTTTCTCACCTACCCAATGAATAGAGGGAAGTGGATCTTTATTGAAATTGCAAATTCTACACCTAATTAGCCATTTGATTGGCCATATTTTGGTTCCTTTCTCATTAATTAATAGAATGTTGAAGGGTTATTAGACATGGATTTCCCCACTCTATTTCCTACTAGTGATGTTGATTGGTTGCATCCACATATTTGTAATGGTGGAATGCATAAATATGGTTTACATCTACTTAGATATTTTAACCAAAGATTTGGAAGTCATCCTTCGTTTCGATATTTTTTGTTGAACATGATTATGTTTCATCATAGCTAAGGAAAAAATTCCTTCTTTGTGAAAAGGAATATTCATGAAAATGCACCTGCAATATTCGAAACTTGTATCAACAACTCATTGATTTACCTAACAATAAGTTAGCTGAGAAACTAATGCATTTTTGTTCTTTGGGTAGGGTTACAAGGTCCTATTGGAAAAAGTGTCATACTGAACTCATTTACATGATCACTCAATTAGGTTTCCCAACTTTTCTTTTTACTTTAAATAGAGTTGACACAAAGTGTTGTGTCTTAGATAATATGATACCTCCAAACACACATTGTCATCCATAAAATCAACATGCAAAAAAAATGAAAATGTTTTTTATTATCCTCATATATTTTCCATGTATATGCACCAAAGATTCAATATATTTTGTGAATTAGTGTTTCAAAATTATCTTGGAGTTAAATACTTTTGGTACATGTTCGTCTTTGTTCATTTTCCCATGATTTATGGATTTGACACACTTTTGTGTTATGTTGATTGTTGTCTATACCTTGACTATATATTCATTTTGATTTGGTATGAGTGGAAACATAGAGTTTCAGCCCACATCCACGGTTTCCTATGGTTGCTAGATGCTCCTAACATGGAAACATTAGACTTATCTAACTCTTCCAATGTGCATGCTTCTCAGACTTTGTTTGAAAAATATGTAATAAGTTGGGGTCCACGTGAAATTCATCACTGAAAGATAATTTTCCCTTGAATCTTGAATGATGATATTTGTTATCACTGGGCTAGAAAGAATTGGGTTGTTTCAATATTTAAACTTGCGTAACTATTTCAGACCACTTTAACTGGAAGTTAGTCCTTCCTGTCTGAGAGGGCTTTCTCAAATGTTTATCAAATATTTTTGAAACAATTCAAACAACATATGACTAACTCTAATTTCTTTTTGTGATTTTATAGGTGAAGAAAAATGTGATGACTACCACCATTGGGCATGGAGTCAAATTAAAACAAATTATGGCCAACAACAGTGTTTGATGGAAGCTGAGACATCTATAGCTTTGAAACTTATACAAATGAACATCCACAATCATACATAGTAAATGAAGGAAATTGGAGCAGTTTGACAAGATTTCCAAGTAATCAAAATACTATATAAAACTTAAAGAACATGATAAAAACCCATAAAAGCATTGACATGAATCTCAGGTACAAAAACAGAGTTGCTGCAAATTTTCTATTAAAGGATCAAAAGATTACAAAAGTTCAGCTCTTCACATTCTCCATCAACCCTTCTCAAAGTCGAAGACCTACTTAATTTTAGAGAAAAGGTCTCTTTATATTATCTTGCCACTTGGGCCAAATTTGATCCACTATTCTAGAGGCATGCTCCTACTTTTCTTCCAACTGACAGAGTCCTCATAGGGATTTTCTGTTTTACAATAGATGGAATCCAACTATGAACTTTCTGTTGATCAAGATAACCGAGCCCAACTGCATGCTAGATTTGTTGGAATGTCATTAAGTCTTCAACCTATTAATAGACATAAATTAAATTTCCTTTTTTGTTGAGTGTCTTAATTAGCTAGCTATTATGTTGATGTGGCTATGTGCTGACTTAGCATGCTCAAAAATACGAGTTCAACATGATGAAGTGGACAATTTTATCATCTGTAATCCATCTAGAGCTTGGATGTATGATATTCAAAATCTTCAAAAAGGCAGAAAAAATAGAGTTTTTTATGATTTCGTATCAAAAATGGCATTTTTAGCAGTTTCGTAGCAAACTTTTGTGGCAAATTCAAAAAACACTTTTATGCTACCTCTTTCCTCTCCTTGTTCATTTTGAGGTCTTCTTTGATGTTTATAAGCTAAACATAGGTCTTTAGAATTATTTTTTGTTGAACTTTAAAAAGGTACAACAGTTTCGTAGCAAATTCTCGACTTCATTATGGGAAGTGGTTACGAAAGTTCCGAAATTATGGGTTTTTCTAGTTTTCGTGATTCTTAATGCCTCCTTATGACTCCTAATATCATGTTGGCTATACATATGGCTAAGTTGACTGATTTAGATATAGTGAAGACAAAATTGAAGACTTTACCATATCATGGAGTAGCACTTACTTCAACAATAATATTCAGTTTTCTCTTTTTGAGCTTAGCGTGAATCATTTCAATTTGAGTTTCTAGTGTTGTGACTTATCTCTGTAGGCTTTTCCTATCTACCTGTAACTAATTATTCCTTTTATACATATGCTCCAGCATTATGTGCAAAGGCAGAGTCCTTCTTATCAGCTTTTTAGACTTGTCTGCAATTTCATCATAAAAATATATTTGTTTTAAGACTTCATTTTGGTATTCATCAAACTCAAGTTTAGTCTTGATCACTTCTTATCTAGCTTCCCTTAACTGTTCTTGTAGGACCTCTATTTCACTTTTTCCTTGAACAACCTCCTTGCCTTTCTTTTTATTTCATGGTTTCTTTGATGGTTTTGTTTTATCCAATGGTGCTTCAGGTATCTCTTCAACTTGCTGCATTGATCTTGTGACAGGTTTCCTTGGCCTAAAAATGAAATCATGTTCATCTTGGGACAAAATTAATTTATTTGCTCTCTTTCTTTTCTTCTTGGTTTCAGTTGGAGTAACTTCTGCAGAATCCTCAACTAGGCTTTCTTTAATGTCTATAGTCTCTCTTCTATCTTTTGTTCATTCTCCTAGGCTTTCTTCAATGTTTATAGTCTCTCTTCTCTCTTATGTTCTTCAATGTCTCTCTTCTTTCTTCTATCTTCTAGTCATTCTCCTCTTAGTACTTGTAGAAGATTTAATTATAGGTTGCTCTGTCACTGATTTCAGCTTTGTTCTAGGTTGTTGCTTTGCTCGAGGGGTTGTAGATTTGGATTTTGGAGTTTTTCTAGAGGGGGTAGAAACATCTAGTTCATATCCAGTTAGGAACAAAAAGGCAAGCTAATCCCTGTTCAATCTATTTAACTCTTTAACTACTAACAATTTGATAAGACCATGATGAAAAACAGAGGTACTACTTGTATCTGGTTTAGCTTGAACCTTGTCAACCATCTTTTGTAAACTTTTGAAGAGATAGAAAGGGATGTCTAAGGGTTTTTTACCTATGAAGTGGAGCAGCAACCTGAAGTGGTATTGGTAGACCATATGGAACCTTCCTTCACATGTAAAATACTTCTGAATAACCATAAAAAACTTGGAATAATGCTCCTTAAGGAAAGCTATGAGGATTCCCACTGTCATATCAATCCCTTGATGCTCTCCCTTCAACAATTCATCACAGTTTTGTAGTTAGAACTTCATCAGCTTTGTTCTAGGTTGTTGCTTTGCTCGAGGGGTTATAGATTTGGATTTTGGAGTTTTTCTAGAGGGGGTAGAAACATCTAGTTCATATCCAGTTAGGAACAAAAAGGTAAGTTGATCCCTGTTCAATCTATTTAACTCTTTAACTACTAACAATTTGATAAGACCATGATGAAAAACAGAGGTACTACTTGTATCTGCTTTAGCTTGGACCTTGTCAACCATCTTTTGTAAACTTTTGAAGAGATAGAAAGGGATGTCTAAGGGTTTTTTACCTATGAAGTGGAGCAACAACCTGAAGTGGTATTGGTAGACCATATGGAACCTTCCTTCACATGTAAAATACTTCTGAATAGCCAAAAAAAACTTGGAATAATGCTCTTTAAGGAAATCTATGAGGATTCCCATTGTCATATCAATCCCTTGATGCTCTCCCTTCAACAATTCATCACAATTTTGTAGTTAGAACCTCTGAACCTTAAACCATGTTTCCCCTAACCTTGGGATTTATGTAGCATGAGAAATGGTGTCTGGAGAGAAAATCAAACTTAAGATGCCAACCTTCATGCCAATCCCTGTGAAATTGAGGGCGAAGTCCTTAGCGATTTGCACATGAAAACCCTGCAATTTTTGACAAATCGAAGACATCCCATGCTAGCAAATGGCTGTGTAAAAGTTGGATCTTCTTTAATTAGTTTCATATCTGTGGGCTCATAACGTACTACAAATCCTTCTTTGTATTGCCTTCTAGTAGCAATGCTTGTCAACACGTTGAGAGCTGCTTGTGAGGTACTTCCTCTTAACCTACAAAACAAATTTAGAACACCTAGACCTCACTCAGACCAAGGCTAAGCTTGTTTTCATAGCACAAACCCTATTCCATGTCAACACATATGAATGTTTTGACATGAGCAGATGGTATAAAGGGGAAAAGGAGAGGTAGGGGTGAATGAAAAGGAGTAGAGGACATGAGAATCAAGATCAATAATGACTCAGTATATTCGGCATCACTAACAATCATTTACAATAAAACAGTTATACATCAACAAAATTTCATAGCGAAACAATTGTCGAAATGGACTGTTTTGCTACAAAACTGTCATGGGATTTCGTAGTGAATTCTGTGTTTGCTTAACTACATTTGCTACGAAAGTTTTTAAAAGTGTTAGACAAGTGTAATATGAAATGATACCCTGAAGATAGATGGAATGATGACATTTTCTTTTTATGATGACCCTATCAAACATTAAACGGACTCTATGATAGGTCTCACATGAACCTAAACATGAAAACCCTATTTATAATGACCAATGAAACTAATTTTATTTTTTTTTGGGTTATCATAGATAACAATAACATCCTCTTTAACACTTCATAATTTTTTCTTTCAATCCTCATGAAGATTATGATAATTTGCTGAATCATATTCGAACTACATACAAAGTGTAGTTTTAATTCTTGTTTATGAAAAAATGGGTTTATCTTTACATGTTGCTACAATGCTGCATGTCAGGTTCATGATGATTCTATATTATTCATAGATGAGAAAGGGAGAAATAAATATAAACCTACACGTAATAATTACAAACTAAATGTTCACAGTCTTGATATTGTCACAATGTGGTGAGAAAATGTTGATTATAAGCCAATTGTTTCTTGGCATGAAATATTGAAATATATTGCAAAGTATGCTACAAAAACATAAAACGGGTTTAAAAGTTATCAAGACACATTCACAAGAGTTGCAAATGCAAGTGGATGTGAATACCTAACTTTATGTGCATAGAAAAGGTTCCTTTTAGAAACATGTGTTGATCATGACATTGAAGCACAAGAAACATGCCATATCCTATCAAAGCTACCTCTTTTTGTATGTAGTCATAGGTTTTTTTCCCTTGATTGTTGGGAAAAAGGTATTCCAAAAACAACAGGTGGATTCTCATCAAATTTCTTGCCAAAATAGTTTTGTTTGAAAATATATTTGCATGCCATTATTTAAATGTGGCAATGCTTTTGTGTTATTCACAATGAGGCTTCATAAGAGTTTGAGACATTTTGTTGGATTGAGTTACTTTTTTACAAGACATTTAATTACATTCCTTTAGATATACAACTTTCAAGTGAAAAAATCATTGAGAATTAGAGGAATTTAATATATCACCCATGGCATGTTGATTGATCCCCTTTGTCATATGAAATTCATGAAGAAGATGATGACTCCCTCATAAAATCAGCCAATATTTATGAAAATTTTGAAGAGAGGAAGCTTATGTCCTAAATAATTCCTCCAAATAATGTCAACAGTTATGACCTTCACAGCCTTGGTTGAAGGGACTTTGATATAAATGATAATTGGGAGAAAAAAATGGTCTTAGGTGATCTTGCAGGACATATTGTTCCTTTTATAAAAGATACCCAATATACAGGTGTTGCTAATGACAACTCAATTGGGAGCACAATTGTGTCACCATATTCCTTACTAAAGAAACAATGACTTGCTTTTGAAATCATTTTAGACCAATATGTTGAATATGGAAATTGTGATACTCTTAAAATGATTATTGAAGGAACAACTAGAAGTAGAAAGTCGTTCCTTATTCATTATATTTTTGATGCTCTTTCTACTTCAGCAATGAATGGTAGAAGTACATTGTTATTTGTCATTCGAGTTGGTATTGTTGTTTTTAATATTCATGGAAAAACAGTCCACACCACTTTGAAACTTCTTATCAAATATATGCAACCATTCAATGGCCAATCTATATAAATGTTTCAAGAATAAATTAGGAGCACTCAATATATCTTTTTTGATGGAATGATCCTTATAGGTGCAAGGTTATTCATACAAATATATTATCATTTACAAGAATCCTTCCCATAGTGACAATTCTACTCATTTTGGTGGTAGATCCATTATTTTTGTGGGTGACCTTGTTTAACTACCTTCTGTTAATGATAAACCTTTTGTGAATGTAAAACAATAAATAATTCTTGTGGGAAAATTGCAACATTGTTGTTACTTTGGATAGAAATTTTTGGAAACAAGGAAATGATCTAAAACAATCCTCTTTTTGTAATCTTTTAACTAACATAAAAAATGCAAACTCTTTCTCCATGATTGGGATCGTTTCATGTCATGTGTTGATACCACCTTGCATCCTATGGAAAAGAGTTTATTTTATTTTTTTGTTCACTTCTTTCCAACAAATAATTTGGTCACTCTACATAATAGTCATACAGTAAAATCAATGAATTCACCAATTGCAAGATGTGTTGTGGAACATAATAGGTGAAGAGAAATAGTTGGCAATAATGATGATGATGAGTTGGAATGTGAAGTATTATTATTGTGCACATTGTGTCATGCTAACATGTCACTTGTCATTGGAAGTTGGTTTAGTCAATGGTGCACTTAGATATATTCAAGATATCTTCTACATGGATGGCAAAAACCCCCCTTAGCTTCCACTATTCACTAAGGTTTCTTTTTCATAAGTACAAAGGTGCTCCATTTGCCAAAGCTTCTCTAAACATTGTACCTATATCACTTATTATTAGAGGAAATCATAAACAAATACCTTTAAAGATGGCATTGCCCCTTACTATACATAAACCATAGAGGCTTACTTCAGAATGAGCTACTATTGATATTGGTAATAGGGAGATTAGAGGTTGACATTTATAACTATATCAAGAGTCAAATCAAAAGATAGTTTACACATTTTTCCATCTTCTTCTTTTGAGCGTTATTCCATGATGAAAAATGATGCATGTGTTACACTTAAGAAGAAAGAAGATAAAAAATTGAACTCCATATCATTGTAACATATATATCATCAATAGTTTTTAATATTTTTCATAATTTTTAGATGACATGAATAATTTTCAATATTTCTTCCTATAGTTTTTAATAATTGCAACACATTTCAATAACTTTTAATGGTATTCAGGGATAGCCACCATTTTATAGATTTAAACTTTTTTTTCTTCATGAGAGTGATTTTGTATTTTATATTTCTTTTTAAATTATTTCCACAACCACATTTACTAAGGTGGTTCAAATACATATTCATGTAACATTTGCATACTTTTAAATATTAGGAAAAAAAGTGAGAACTTAATATTTTTATATTTCCAACCTAATTAAAAGGGAGGAAGAAAAAATGTTGTATTTATACATCAATTATATTTGTGCTCTCATTTTATTTGAATTATTTCTTTTTCTTATAGATAAATAGATAGATAAAAACTAATTTTATTTATTTAATTTTTCAATGACAAATAATCATAGATAATTAAGATCATTCAAAACTTATGCCAATAATCTATGCAACCACTACAAATGAAAATTATTTTAGGTAGATACAAAACAATATTTATATAAGAAATAAAAACCTTATGCACCTTTTTAATTATCACTTGCAGCTTTTAGAAGAGACGAAATCAGTCATCAAATATTTGCTACATGTTTGTGATAGAGAAGTAGGTCAAAAATTGAGAAGAGAATGGGTACAAATGCGAATGGGCCATGCATATAATATTGATATTAATTTATGTTGGTGTTATCTATCTGGGTGCACTTTTGAATAAGCTTTGTAATGTTTTGCATGGAAATAAGCACTACAGCTTTATTTTTGGAAATTGAATTTTATGATGTAAAAACACAAATATTTTTTGAAATAAACTTTTCATTTTGTTTTTATTTTTTAATATCAGTTCATATGATTATGTGACATTAAATATAAATTTTATTCATATTTCTATGATTTTATTTTTATTAAATTATACTCCTACCAATTGACTTCTATTTACTTCTTTTAATTTATAACCTTATGTTTCAGTTACATTAAATTGATGTGTTAATTC
>APFE030584224.1:84192-99583 GCA_000404065.3 Pinus taeda
ATATCACAATGTAACAATAAAAAAATGACATTATAAAGAGACACACAAAACTTGATATTGCTACGTGTCATATATAAATTTATGTCATAGTATGAAAAAATCAAACTGAAAATGTTGATAATCATATTTATTAATGTAACCAAAAAAAATGTATGCTTTATAATGTGACAAAAAAGGATTGGTGTCACTATGTGACAAAGATATATCAATGTCACAATATGGCAAACACAAATTAATGTTGTTGAATACATATGCATGTTACAATATAACAATTATAACAACATTGAAGTCATAATGTGAGAAACCATTGTTGACTATACAATTGAAATGTAGATAAAATAGAAAGGAACATAAAATAAGCGACTGTGAAGGAGAGCTAATATACAACCCCAAATAACAATCAAACTGAATTATGGGCACTTTGGAAAAGGTTAGACATTACCATAAAAAAGGAGATAAATAAAATTAAGATTTTGGGAAACTTTATGGTCATTATTCGACATATATCCAAAGCGATAAAAGATAACAACTCTAGCCTCTCCTCAGTTGTTCGTAGATTTTCCCTGCAATGCTCAAAATTAGAAGAAATTTCCTCCAACGCGTTCTTAGACATTTAAATGGCGAGGTGCATAAATTTTCTATGATAGTCTCACAACTTGAGCAAGGAATTATAAAATTTTAGGATGGAGCAAGGGTTATGGTTCAAATTCCGTGGAATCAGAATGGATTTAATGCATCAATTATGGTGGTCGCTTCCAATGAATTCTGTGGATATAAGAACAGAGGTATTAAATGAAAAATTTCAGGTGGATTTTCACCTCCCTAGCTCTATCCACTCGAATGGTCTTCCACATGGTTGGAGTGCAAACTCCATGTTACATTCCTTGCACGAAGGTGATAACAACTAGTACAATTATGTGGAGATAAGAACAGAGGTATTAAATGAAAAATTTCAGGTGGATTTTCACCTCCCTAGCTCTATCCACTCGAATGGTCTTCCACATGGTTTGAGTGCAAACTCCTTGTTACATTCCTTGCACGAAGGTGATAACAACTAGTACAATTAGTGAGGAGGAATGTTGTGTATTAATTAGAAAAAGACTCTTCGCCTTCTGTTCAGGATCCGTTTGAATTCCTCAGATTTCATGAATATCAATGCTCTGGAGCAATTCTCTGCGTAACAACTTCGTTTCCAATTTTTTTTTCTTTTACTATAATTAGCCAATAGTAGGGCAGCATGTTAACTTCTTACTTTGCCTTATTATGAATTTTTAATTGTACCTAGGTATTTAGTTTTGTACTTTTCTATTTCCTTTATCTAATTTACTTTTACCATATGGTTCGAGTAAAACTTTGTTAACTATCGCTCTTGTATTCTCAAGTCTTTTTCATTTTTAATTCTGGGACACATTAACATGTGGCATATCATGGATAAATCTAATGAAATTATTATAACCTAGTTAATACCTATCTTGTTCCATGACATTCCCTTTCCACAATGGTATTTATGTATATTACTAATTCAAGGTATTCATAAGGTCTGTACCTTGTACTATGCTTTACATTGCCACATTTCGCCTTCCTTACCATTCAATGTGATGGTTCTATTGCGTGAATTACAAACAAAATTATTCCATTGAACTTAATTATCTCCTATCATAACCTCAAGGATATATATTGGCCTTTCGATTATTTTTCCATAATCATAATATGCACCATTGGATTTTCGATAGGGGTTGGGAATTTAATCCACATGGTGTATTTCGGGGAAGCCACGCCACCAATTTCCTCGTGAATCTAGGTGATCTATTTTCTGCTGTTCCATCACTATTACGGTGTTAATTTATGGTATTCCTATGGGAGCTATGAATATAGATGGGACGGTTGTCCTTCAGGACACTTGGCACTACATGACCAAGGTTATGTGGTCTCGTCCCATGTAGATCCATATGACATTTTGTGCATACCCTCTTTCAACGATGGAAATCCATCCTATGGGATCGGAGGGCGGGGATCAGTTAGATTTCACCCAAAACAAAACAACCTTATTCTTTCGCGCTTCCTTCAACCATGGTTGTCTATTGCCTCCGCTGGAACGTCGCTCTTAGGTGTACTAAGGTACTATCCCTGATGAGGGTGGAAGTTGATGGCAGTATGGCATCCATTATCCCTGCAATGTATTACTAAGAATGCCGGTAATTTCAAGAAGCCTTGCGGTCCATTATGATTCAGGGAGAAAATCTATCATAAGCATTTTTCATTTCAATTTCTCTTTTACTCTGTTGCTTTGTAGACGTCTAGCACCTTCAACGTATTTACTTTGTGGCTGCTAGACAGTTCATTTGGCTACCATTTTGCTTGTAGAGGTAATATCAAGCTGAAAGCCTTCTATGTCTTTTATTTAGTCTTCACAGTTTCTTTTTTTTCTCTATTGACGAATTTTTCCCACAGACTCCCTACATTGCGCAAATTACATATAGATATTGCACTAAGGTCTTCTGCGCTTGACTTACATATAGATATTGCACTAAGGTATTTTGCGCTTGACTTGGGTATTCGTGAGCAGAGAGTTTTTTTGCTTTCTGATGCAAGAGCATCTAGCTAGGGCACCATAACCGGGTCTTGGACTCTGTCAAGGTGGAAAATTGTATTAGCGTATTGGTTTCTTTATGCTCAGTTTGTCAAAATAGGATGTAGGACTTTGTTTTTCTTCTTAATCTCAGTGTTAGTTAAGGACCGTTTGGTCAGTTAGGGTCATTAATTTGTTTGTCTTTAATCAACACTAGGCTAATAACTATTCTGTCATTTTAGAGGAAAAAGACAAATATGTCTAATGTAAAATCCTGCAATATAGACAGAACCGAATATATGAATAGTTATATAACTAATAAGAAGTGCAACTGACAAAGTAACTACACAGTTCAGGTAACTGTAGACAGAGGACATAAATGTAACATCGAAAATCATTGACAAGGTTTAGCATTTTGCATACATTAATAAAAAGACAGAACAATTTTATTATCCATCCATCTGTAACAATTTCTTCATACTGTGTATCTATGTTTCTTAACCATTAAACAATTCAAAATGACAAACAAAGTGTAGGCATACAGCTCTACGCATTTCCTCTCTTAAATAATAGAGTACTAATAGATTGACAGCATACAAGTTTTTCTTTAAAAGACCAGAATGGAAAGATAGTGAACAAGCCCGTGGCCAGAAGAATTCAACGCAGCATAACCAACTAAACGATAAAACAAGAACCTGTACATCGATTGGACAAACCCCAAATAGAGGTAACTCGTGACAATCCATTCAACATCATTTTCATTTCATTTCCAATGGACAGAAAAAATATATGTTTGTTACCACATAGCAGTTAGTATTACGTTGCCAGCAAAAGTAGAAGACATAATGTTCATGAAATAGAGCAAGCCCTAGTCAATGGTTTGACATTGTAAAACCCTTGTGTCCTACTATAAGGTTCAATGAAAAATGAATTACAAAACTAGAACTGTAACAGAGGTGAATCCAGGTCGCATAGCGACACAAGCCAAGTCCAAACAAACGAACGTTGTGGCGCGACCAACATAAATTACAAACCCTAGTTACAACCCTACAAAAATACAGTGACAGAGCCTACCAAAAAGGAACCGGAGGGTTTAGGAACCGAAGAGTTGAAACCGTCCACATTCGACGTCGACCTTTAACTTGCAAAGCCAGAGCAAGCAATTGTCAGTGTAATCACACATAAGAGAAGACAAGAGAATTACAATTCCGGCAAAGAAAGAACGAGACCCTTACCTGAAGACACATTTGTGCAAAGAAAACGCAAGCTATTGAGCCACAGAACACAAAAGTCACGTGAGATGAAGGAGCAAAATATTTGTTAGCATTGGAACAAGACAAAAGTAGAAGTGAAGCACGGAAGGATAAGTTACCTAAGGAATAAGAGCTGAGTAAGGCCACCGTGCCTGTAACCTGAGCATGCAGAGACAATAACAAGAAAAATTTAGCAGCAGAACGGTGGCAAAGCTACAAACAGCAGGACAATAATAGTTTAGAACTAGACAAGACCAACTAGTGGTCGATTCCATGCTCGAGCAGACAAAATAACAAATTGTGCCTAGAAAATGCATAAACCAACCTCCAGAATGCGCTATTGAGCTACATAGCAAGGAACATAGTCACCGCTAGCATAGGCAGAGCCCGTAGCTCTACTTTCATTCACAGACAGAACAAAAAAAAAGATCATTACCAAAGAAACCCTCGCAGAGTTCACCTTGCAGGGCAAAAAGTCAAAATGACAAGAATGCCAAGGGTTTTGCCCGAAATGAACTAGTGGGAAACAAGGATCGAGGCAAGACAAATCAGCTGTCACATTAACAATCCATCATAAATGATTTCAACAACCACGGAAAATATCTATTGATTACAAGGATTATTAAAGCCTAATCATAAACCAAATCCGAGTTAACAATCAGCGCCGGACAGACTTCAGTTTAAGTCATACATTGGAGTGTGGGCCGGTCCCATCATAGTGGTATCAAAGTGAGATTTTAAAGTCAGTTTGAGAAATGGAGGTAGGCAGTCGAGGTCGTCGCAGAGATGTTCGAAGGGTAGTAGAGGAAGGACTGAGAGAGGAGATTAGGATTCTTACTGCCCGTTTGGAGGCAGTTGAGGTAGGGAGAAGAAGGGATCCAGAGATAGGTGACGATAGCGAAGAGGAAGCTGAAGGGACAAAAAATGGATCGGATGGTTAGGGCCTAGAAATGAGACTATTGAGGTCAGTCTTAATGGCAAGCAGTAAACCCAAACTAGAACTCCCAAATTATGATGGCAGCTTGTCCACAGAGGTTCTGCTGGACTGGATCAGCGAGCTGGACAAGTATTTCGAGTGTGAGGAGGTCAGTGAAGATCACAGAGTTAAGTTCACAGTGACAAAGTTGAAGGGACACACAACCCTATGGTGGGACAGTGTCCAGATAGAGAGAATGAGATTGTTGCCGATCAAAAACTGGTCAAGGATGGTGGCGAAGTTGAAAGATATATTTCTGCCTAAATATTATCAGTTTGCACTACACAGGCAAGTGCAGAATCTAAAATAGAAGGGGATGACGGTGAGGGAATATACTGAGGAGTTCTACCGAGTGAACTTAAGGGCCGGTTATACAGAGGATGCCCCAGAGAAGATAGCCATGTATGTAAATGGTTTAAGGCTAGAAATTTTAGATGAAATTAGTATTCTTTCTCCAAAGAACATTGAAGAAGCATATAAGAGTGCTATGAAAGCTAAAGAGAAAATTACTAGAAAGCAAAATGCTAGGAGAGGATGAGGAACAGGTAGAGGAAGAATCCAGTCCTATGGCAGAGGGCGAACTGCTAGCAGTAATGACGAAGGAAACAGTTCTAAAGCTTCTGGAACAGTAGAAAAAGGGGACAACACAAGAGGAGGTAGGCCATATCAGCGAGGCAGGGCAGATCGCTAAGGTATAGGAGCTAGTTATCAATGTTACAGGTGTCATAAGTGGGGACGCAGATCATTTGAGTGTCCTAAGGCAGACCAAGATGGACAAAGGGTTGCGTATGTTGCACAACCAGAAGAAGCAGAGGCACCTCGCCAAGAAGCAGAAAATGCTCCAGAAATAGGGGAAGCCCTGGTTTTGAACAAGGTGTTATTGAAACCAGCCAAAGATTCCACTGAACAAACGTAGCTGAAAGCTTTGTTTTAGACGGCTTGTAAGTCACACGATAAGTGCTATAAGCTAATTATTGACAGTGATAGTATAGATAACATGGTGGCCACAGAGATGGTGGAAACGTTGGGGTTGAAGCAGTTGAAACATCCCAATCCTTACAAAGTTTCATGGCTACAAAAGGGTCATCAGTTTATGGTAGATGAGCAATGCGAAGTGGAGTTTCATATAGGTAGATATAAGGATAAGGTCATTTGTAACATAATGTCGATGGATGTATGTCACATACTACTAGGCAGGCCATGGCACTATGACAGGAAAGTGGTACATGACAGGAAAACAAACTGTTATAAGTTTGTCAAGGATGGGATCAAGCACACGCTTGTGCCCAACAAGGAGGAAGACACAACAGGGACAAGTGAGACAAGAGTACTGTTAATGAGCGGAAAACAGTTTCTAAAACAAGTTGAGGATACCGAGGTGAGCTATGCTATTGTAAGAAGAGTAAAGATGGTGCTACTGCATACAGAGGTGTCAGATTTACCCACAAAAATTCAGTAGATGTTGCAGGAGTTTACTGACATAGTGGTGGATGATTTGCTAGATAAACTCCCCCCCAAAAGAAGCATAAATCACCATATTGAATTCAAACCCGGAGCAAGCTTCCCAAATAAGGTAGCATATCAGATGAGCCCCAAAGAAGATGAGGGGATTAGAAAGTAGGTGCAGGAACTGCTAGGCAAAGGATTGATAAGGGAGATTTTGAGCCCTTGCACAGTTCCAACAGTTCTCGCTGCCAAGAAAGGAAGAGAGTGGCAGATATGCACAGACTTGAGGGCCATCAACAAAATCACCATCTAGTACAGGTTTCCACTACCACGGATGGCCGACATGATGGATTGCCTAAGTGGGGCAGCCTATTTTTCTAAGATAGATTTAAAGAGTGGGTATCATCATATCCGAATTCAAGAGGGGGATGAATGGAAGACAACCTTCAAGACTAACGAGAGACTGTATGAGTGACTAGTTATGCCATTCGGACTGAGCAATGCACCCAGTACATTTATGCGGTTAATGAATGAAATGCTGAAAGAATACATCAGAAAATTTGTGATAGTGTACCTAGACGACATACTAATTTTCAGCAAGACAAGGGAGGAGCACCTTCAACATGTTCAGAAAGTGTTGGAGAAATTATAATAGAATAAGCTGCTGATAAATCTAAAAAAGTGTACTTTTCTGCAAAAAGAGTTTATTTATTTGGGCTTCGTAATAGCAGAAAACGAGATGAAGATGGATCTGGAGAAGATTGCAGTGATAGTCATTTGGCCATCCCTGAAAAGCTTATTTGAGGTACGTGGTTTTCATGGGTTGGCGAATTTTTATCGAAAACTCATAAGAAATTTTAGTGAAATCTACACACCTATGCTGGACACTATCAAAAAGGCCAGTCATCGTTTTCGATGGATTGATGCAGCGAAGAGGAGTTTTCAGCTACTAAAGAAAAAGATCATAGAGAGACCGATCCTGAGATTGCCAGATTTTAAAAATCTCTTTTAGGTTCGTTGTGATGCTAGTGGTATGGCTATTAGAGTTGTACTCAACCAGGAGGATAAACCTGTTGCACTTTTCAGCAAGAAGTTAAATGAAAGCAAGCAGAAATATCAGTCCTAAGACAAGGAGTTCTATGATGTTGTCCAAGCACTAAAGCATTCGAGACACTATTTGCTAGGAAGCGAATTTGTGTTGTTTTTGGATAATTCTACATTGCAGTATGTGATGCAATAGCATAAGCTAAATCACAAACATGCCAAGTGGGTGGAATACTTGCAAAGTTCCACCTTTGTGTTGAAACACATGAGCGGGTAGGCCAACAAGGTGGCGGATGCATTGAGTAGGAGGGCCTTACTTTTTTAGGAGAGTACTGTACAAGTGCTGGGTTTTGAGCACTTGAAATATTTATACCAGACTGACACAGATTTTAAGGAGGCCTATGAGGCATGTCAGAATCCCTTGGTGAGAGATAATAGTCCCTAGTTGGACTACAACTTACAAGAGAAGTTGTTGTTTAGAGGAGGACAGCTATGCATTCCTGTCTGCTCGATGAGAGAGAATATTATTAGGGAAAAGCATAGTGGAGGTCTAGCTGGACATTTCGGCATAGACAAGACACTCGAGTAGCTCATCCATTTCTACTTTTGGTCAAAAATGAGAAGGGATGTACAACAGTTTCAAACCAGATGTAAAGTGTGCCATTTGGTGAAGGGTCATAGTTAAAACACAGGACTATATACACCATTACCTGTTCCAAGAAAACCGTGGGACTCAGTCAGCTTGGACTTCATCTTGGGTCTACCAAGGACACAGCGAGGTTATGACTCGGTAATGGTAGTAGTGGACAGATTCTCGAAGATGGCGCATTTTATCCCTTGCAGAAAAACCAGCGATGCCACTCATGTGGCCCACTTGTTCTTTATAGAGATTGTCAGGCTACATGGTTTGCCTAAGTCTATTCTTTCTGATAGGGACATGAAGTTCATGGGGCACTTTTTGCGCACCCTATGGAAGAATATGGACATGTAGTTGAGTTACAGTTCTGCTTACCACCCGCAAACTGATGGACAAACAGAGGTGGTAAACAGAAGTTTGGGAAACCTGCTACGAAGCTTGATTGGTGAGAATTCACAGCTGTGGGATCGAGTGCTTGCCCAAGCAAATTTTGCTTATAATGACTCGCCCAATCGCAATGCAGGTTTCAATCCTTTTCAGATCTTGTATGGCATGCATCCTCGCAGAGTGCATGAATTGCAAGATCTCGGACAGCAGAGAAGCGAAGCGCAGATGGGGAAGACTTCGCTAACATTATGAGAAATTTGCATGAGCAGGTGAAAATTAAATTGTAGAAGAACAACCAAAAGTATAAATAGTAAGCAAATTTGAAAAGAAGGGAAGTGCAATTCAATGTCTGAGATGAAGTCTCACGCATTTGCACAAGGAACGCTTCCCTAGAGGTGCATACAACAAGCTGAAGTACAAGAAGATAGGTCCCTGCAAAGTCCTTCAGAAATTTTCAGTGAATGCCTATGAGATACAACTACCACCAGGGATAGGCATTTCATCCATCTTTAAAGTGGCATACCTGTTTCCTTACACTGCTGACCCAGAAGAAGAAGACAGAACCACGCGGCCTACACGGAATACCCAGGCTGGAGGAGAAACTTGGATGAGACAAATGCCTTATGTTCAGCCTCCCGAGATTGAGAGAATCCTTGACACTCAGATGTCCAAACGAACTCGGCGAAAGGAATATATGCAATACCTGGTCAAGTGGAAGAACCGTCCTGTTGAGGACAATTCGTGGCTTGATGCCAGGCAAATTGAGCAGGTGGGTTCTTTAGTCAAGAAGGTCATGGACTGGAGTCATGATTTCTTTTTGTCCTAGGAACCTGATGCAGGAGCATCCATCTAGGGCACCATGAGCGGGTGTTGGTCTCTACCAAGGTGGAAAGTTGTATTAGCGTATTGGTTTCTTTATGTTCAGTTTGTCAAAATATGATGTAGGACTTTGTTTTTCTTCTTAATCTCAGTATTAGTTAAGGACAATTTGGTCTGTTAGGGTCATTAATTTGTTTGTCTTTAATCAAAAGTAGGTTAATAACTGTTCTCTCCTTTTAGAGGAAAAAGACAAATATGTCTAATGTAAAATCTTTCCGTATAGACAGAACCGAATATATGAATAGTTATGTAACTAATAAGAATTGCAACTGACAAAGTAACTACAGAGTTCAGGTAACTATAGACAGAGAACATAAATGTAACATCAAAAATCATTGACAAGGTTCAGCATTTTTCATACAGTAATAAAAAGACAGAACAAGTTTATTATCCATCCATCTGTAACAATTTCTTCATACTATGTATCTATGTTTCTTAACCATTAAACAATTCAGAATGACAACAAAGTGCAGGCATACAGCTTCACGCATTTCCTCTCTTAAAGAACAGAGTACTGACAGATTGACCGCATACGAGTTTTTCTTTAAAAGACAAGAATGAATGTCAATGAACAAGCCCGTGGCTGGAAGAATTCAACGCAGCATATCCAACTGAACGAGAAAATAAGAACCTATATATCGATTGGACAAACACAAAATAGAGGTAACTTGTGACAATCCATTCAACATCATTTTCATTTCATTTCCAATGGACAAAAAAAATATATGTTTGTTACCACATAGCAGTTCAGTATTACGTTGCCATAAAAAGTAGAAGACATAATGTTCATGAAATAGAGCAAGCCCTAGTCAAGGGTTTGACATCGTAAAACCCTCATGTCCTACTATAAGTTTCAATAAAAAATGAATTACAAAACTAGAACTGTAACAGAGGTAAATCCAGGTCGCATAGCGACACAAGCCAAGTCCAAACGAACGAACGTTGTGGCGCGGCCAACATAAATTACAAACCCTAGTTACAACCCTACAAGACTACGGTGACAGAGCCTACCAGAGAGGAACTGGAGGGTTTCGGAACCGAAGAGCTAAAACCATCCACGTCCAAGGTTGACCTTTGACCCACGAGGCCAGAGCAGGCATATGTCAGTCTAATCACGCATAAGAGAAGACAAGAGAATTACAGTTCGGGCAAGGAAAGAACGAGACCCTTACATGAGGATGTCTTTGTGCAAAGAAAACGCAGGCTTTTGAGCCACAAAACACGGAAGTCACCTGAGATGAAGGAGCAAAATATTTGTTAGCACTGGAACGAGACAAAAGCAAAAGTGAAGCATGGAAGGATAAGTTACCTGAGGAATAAGAGCTAGGCGAGGCCACCATGCCTGTAACCTGAGCATGCAGAGACAATAACAAAAAAAATTTAGTAGCAAAACCATAGCAAAGAAACAAACAACAGGATAGTAATAGTGGAGAACCAGACAAGACCAACCAGTAGTCAATTCCATGCTTGTGCCCAGAAAATGCATAAACCAACCTCCAGAACGCGCGATTGAGCCACATAGCAAGGAACATAATCACTGCCAGCACAGATAGAGCCTGTAGCTCTACTTTCATTTGTAGACAGAAGAAGAAAAAAGGTCATTACCAAAGAAACCCTCGTGGAGTTCACCTTGCAAGGCAGAAAGTCGAAATGACAAGAATGACAAGGGTTTTGCCCAAAATGAACTAGCGGGAAACAAGGATTGAGGCAGGACAGATCAACTATCACATTAACAATCCATCATAAATGATTTCAACAACCATGGAAAATATCTATTGATTACAAGTGTGATTAAAGCCTAATAGTAAACCAAATCCGAGTTAACAATCAGCGTCGGATAGACTTCAGTTTAAGTCATACATTAGAGTGTGTGCTGGTCCCATCACATTCCATTCCTTCGGCATTTAATCCTTTTTCTTTCCTAGGAAATTAACTTGTATTTATTGAAATTTATTCGCGGGGTGTGCAAGTAGGAGTAGTACAAGCTGTTCATCACAGATTTAGAGCTTCTCGTCAATCACTGGAGTTTCATACCTATGTTCCTCTTTGTTAAGATAGTGAGAGATTGTGTCGGTATTACTGTGTGTTTACTACTTGCTTTGGTGGTTTTAATTTAACAAGATTTAACTATTTACTTGATTTTGTTGACTGAATACAAGGAATGTAATGTTCTACTATGCATATCTGTAATGGGTACTTGGTTCTTAGCATAAGCCCTTAGGTTTATGTGTCTGGTTACTAGAAGGTGCATGCTTTCATGGTGAATCTTGTAATTTGGGAGTTATTTGACGTTTTACAGTTTGCACCATATATATATATTTCCCAAATTTTGTGAGGACTCTATGAAAGAGGTCATTTGAGAATGAATATTATCTTTTTCTATTAAAATGAGGAACATAGCTATATAATGTAGTATTAACAGTTTCCTGTTTTTAATCTTTTTGTAAAATCCTTAATTCATTATGTACTTCAGACTTCAGTATATTTTTTCGTATTTGTTTTAAGATTTGTACTTTGATCTACAATGATATCAATACTTTGATTTTATTTCATGTGATGTAATAGGATTCTTTATCTGATGGGCATAATACTTAATTCTACTTTTTATTCCTAATATAGTTTTCATGTTTCGAGTTTTGTTGCAAATACTTATAAACATTGCTCTATATTAAGTGTGTATGTCCTTAATAATTTTCCAATATTTACTTATAGTTGTTCTACCAATTTTGACATTAGTATACTTATGGATGTACGAAACTAAGTCAATATTCATCAGGAATACAAAAACTTCCTAAATCATATTCCTTTTCACGCAATTCAGGCTTCTTTTGTTTAGAATTTTCCTTTCTTTCTTCATTATTAACCTGGTCATGAAATGAAGCCACATCATTAAATATTCCTACAAGCATAATCTTACATTCTACCTTAATGAGAAAGGACTTCAAAGATATATAGAAATTAAGGTGTCTTCATGATACCGTTACTGCAAAGAAACTTCACCACTCTAATCGGTTAATTTATTCACCAATGTATAAGCACAAAGGACTTTTATACTACCTCAAGCCTTACCATAATTTAATCACAATTTATCTTTGCAACTATCTCTAGATACAGTAATTTCCTCTCAAAATCATAAGTGGATTAGCATAGCATAACCCCTCTGGTGGTTAGTGATATCATAATTTCAATTCTAGGGACTTTCCAGACCATTTACGACTCTTATAAATGGACAACATATATTCCAATAACAACAATGGTCAACTGCTTAAGAAGTCCACTTCAAAATTATAAAAATTCTTCCCACACCCTCAAAGATATACTCAAGGTACGATATAGAAGTGTATATTATATCTTTCGGCCATCATTGGTTCCATAGATTATAAGCATAAATAACAGTTAGGAAATCAATACTGTGTAGAAGTATTCAGATGCTAAATACATTAAGAAATTTTAGCAGAAATGAAATATTTAACAAAGAGTAAGGTCCCACAAAGAACCCTCTAACCAATATCTACTGTGGAAAATTATCTTTCTCTAAATTAATTCTTATTATGGATTAGTTGTGTAATCTATTTTTCACGTACATCCCATATCTGATAAATTAAATTTTATTGTAGTAAATTTTAAATATTTTTCGAATCTACTGAATTAATTCTTTGATTTCGTTGATATTAAAAGAATTCAGTAAAGAATTCAGTAATTTAACGGTGTTATTATTTCCCAAGATGTGGTAATCTATATAATCCCACTACATAATCAGACTCTAACGAATGAGAAAGTACGTTCATTACGGAGAGCATTGCCAATTTTATTCTATGCTGATGGATTTTTCTTACACGGTGCTTATTTTAACAGACGAGTATCATTACCACTTATTCTATATCCTAAATATCTTTTCTTTAGGCCATAAACAATTCAGAAAATGCAAAATATACAACAAATCCCTTTGGATAAAAGAGTTAAATCATAGTTCATCTAATTAAAAGAACACAGGCGGGGTACTTGGAAATCCATACCTTAAACATGCAGGGTACTTGGAAATCCACACCTGTTCACCACCCAACCAGAACTGTATTCTCCAGTTCACTCTCAAACTGAAAATTTATTGCCAAGGAATCCACATTTATGTTGATCCCTTCAACATGTATTTAATATATTTCTTTCATGATAAAGTTTCCTTTAGCGGCGTCCCTCTATTGTGGATCTTTTTTTCCACTAGCTTAGGCTTTTCCATAAAAGGTTGTTTTTCTCTCCCACAATAATTTTAAGTTTTTTCCAATCTTATCATTTTTTCCAGTTAATAAACTTAAGGGATCTTTCTCATCCATCCATTAAGCTTATCTAGAATTTCATCTAGAATATTATCATGAAAGAATTATCCAATTTCATTTACTAATGATATTTTATTTTCTATCTTTGGCAAGAATCTCATGTCTAGGTGTCTCATTCTCAAGTACATACATCCCATTTATTTATTTATTAATAGATATTCACTTACATAATTATTCAAATATTTTTTCTATCATTTTTCTGACATATATCAGTTTAATCAGAATAATATTACATCAACATAGGGATATTACACTCCGTGTGAAGCTATTCTATATGGATTTGGAGGATGATTGGAATTCTCACTTGAGATCAGTTTGTTGGGCATTGACTTCATCTCCTTCTCGCCCCCTATGTTAAATTTGGTTGTTCAATAACTACTTGGCTATTATGGATGAAGTACAGTGCCAAGGTTTAAAAAGGGAATTGGCATGTTGGAAAAAACCAATGGAGAGGATGCTTAAAATGTTGATGGGAATGTATGAGCTCACTTTCAAAAGGTTGGATCTTGTTGGGTGAGAAAGGGAGGAAAGGTTCAATATCATGGAGCACAAATTCGAACGGTTTCAAGCTCGATTTTATAGAAAGTTCACCGGTTTGGAGGCGAAGTTGTTGTTGTTAAAGACCTAGTCTTGCGAAATCATTAGGAACTATTGAGTATGGAGCATGATTGTTTAGAGGTCTTTGTCTCAGCCAGATGTATACCCCAGGAAGTTTGTACACCCCTGCACGCAGGGGGTGCGGGGGGGACTTGTTCCCTCTACGAGGGTCCGGGGGGGGGGGCCGATCCCCCCCGGCTGGGGGTCAGGGGCCAGCAGTCCCCGGCGGGGGTTCGCGAACAACGCCCCCGAACTAAAAACAGATGTCAAAACTGCCTTGTAAAAAGTATAGTAATTTCTAGTCAATCTGGACCGTTCATTAGGCAGATGATTTGACGGTAGAATTTATGTTTAGTTTAGGGTTTTTTTGACTTAGAATGCAATCCCTCTCCTTATATAAGGGCATTGTATTGAGTCTATGTAAAATATGTCAGTGAGAAGCAGAGAGGTGTGACTGTGGGAGAAAAAAGAGGATAGTACAGCGGATCTATTGTAGGTTGGGTCTTTTCATTTTACTGGATAACAAAAAGGAAGGACTGGCTGTTCAGGGTGGATGTAGACCAAACTGGGTGAACCACGTATATCTGTGTCTCTCTTGTTTTATGTGTTTTCTGTGTTTATATTTCTGCAATATGTTATGTGTTCCATTTCTCCGTAATATATAATTTTCTAACAACTGATATCAAAGCCGAAGGTTTATTTGGATCATAAACTCACAGGAAAGAAGGGTTCCTCATTTGAGTGGGAGCAATGGCGGAACATGGTAAGTTTAGGGTCAAGAAATTTAATGGCCAAAACTTCTTGCTATGGAAGATGCAAATGGAAGATTATCTATATGAAAAAGATTTATGCCTACCATTGGGCGGAAAAACAAAGATGTCGACGGGTGTGAAAGATGAAGAATGGAACCTTCTCGATGGAAAAGCACTCAGAACAGTACGGTTGTGCCTCGCAGCGTCGGTCGCCTTCAACATTTCGAAGGAAGCAATGACAAAGGGTTTGATTAAGGTGTTGGAGAAACTATATGAAAAACCCTCCGCCTCAAACAAGGTATTTATTATGAAACGGTTATTTAATATGAAGATGTCAGAAGGTGGATCTGTTGCAGACCATTTTGTTAAACACACATGGGAAAAATAAAATAGGAAAGATAAATCATGTGAGTACATTTTTTATTAACAGGAGATATACATTTATAGTACATTGTTGTGACCGTTGGGATTCACATCCCAAGGTCTCTTGGACTCCTTTTGTCCATTCGGCTTCCACACT
>APFE030584225.1:4608-73329 GCA_000404065.3 Pinus taeda
TTTGGGCAACTTTGAAAAGAGTGAGAGCAAACCCTAGACCTAATGCCTAGTGACCAAATTTTGCTTGAAAACTCTTTGAAATGACAAAATTTGACCTTGACACTTCAAAATAACTTTGTAAAAGCATGTTTGATCACTGGAGGAAGGCTGGAAAGACTGACACTAACAGTTTCCACTTCTGATCATTCACAAGACACACAGGATGTCAGTCCATCATTTAATTGTGGAAAGGACAAATCTTCCTTTTCGAATCCACCCAATCTTTCATATTTCTTTCTGGAAATTCAGCTGGTGAAAATTTATGTTTCTCATCAACCTCTTTGTATGATTCATCAAATCATGAGGATGTTGATGAACATCTCAAATTTTCCGATCGTGGTTTTCGTGATCTCTTCACTCCTTCATTTGATCATGATGTTGATTCACTTGTTGTTGATATTTCCAAGCCACCACTCTTTGATGATCTAACCACTGATAAAGTGGAAACCTTTCAAGTTGTTGAGGCACTTCAACCTGAGTTGATGGTTATATTAAGTTCTCATTGTCTTGAGGTCAGTTCCACTCCCGATTAGAAATCCGTTGAAACACCCCAGACTCCTCAGCACTCTCTCTTTTACATTAAAAATCAATCTGATCTGCACATCTTACACCATCCACCAAAATCTCACGATCCTATCACTCACGCATTGGAGGAGTCATATGTAGCAAGTCATGTTGCGAAACTCAAGCTTTCTTCTTTCTGCATATTTGCTAGTATGTCAAGGTCAAAAGAGTGTACATGCTTGTTGTCTATGCACGGTGCGTTGTCACACCATGGTACGTCTGCAGAGTGTCTATCATGTGCTTTCACTTTTTTCTTTTATGTGGATGCATTCAAACTTCGATCATGTTGGTTTTCATTATTTATATTTCTTGCAAGTTGGTTTGTATGAATATCCTTCTTGACAACCATGCCTTCACTTACATGGGTCAACCAATGCATCAGTGACTGCATTGGAAATATCACTTCATGTGAGAAGGCCCATGCACTTTTTAGCTTAGGATTAGGAGTAGTGTTTACTTTTTTCTTTGATTTTCTTTCTTGTCTGATTTGCTTTCATGTTTCCTTTGCTTGCTTATTTTTCTTTCATTTTACTTATGTCCTTTATTTTTCTTTGGTTGTTTGTTTTGCACCATAGGTTTAGCTTCACATGAAACTGTGCTTGGCTCTTGAGACAAGTAGGGTGAAGTGCAAGAGGACTTGTATAACTATCAACATTTGGTTATCTGTCTATTCCCTATCTTTGTGAAGATCTTGCATTCTTTCAGTCAATGATACCCTTATGGAAAATACATTATTTTCAGAGTGAGTCTTAGTGAAACACAACGCTTGCACTTTAACTAGTACCACCTACTCTATTCGGTTATTCTATATTCAACTAACCCTTTTCGACTCAATCAAGTAGAGTAAGGTGAGGTGGGAAACCTTAGCAAGTATTTCAAAGGTATATATAACATCCTTCTCTGAAGGGACAACCTCTTCTGCTCTCAATAAGTCGGGATCCCTCTTCTGCCTCATAAAATAAATAAGTGCCTATGCACAGTTCTTTGAAAATTAAAAAATTAATAAATAAAAAATAAAGGTGAAAGAAGAGAAATGCTTCCTACGTAGGGATGTGAAACAAGTAACTCCGTCGATTTATTGTCTAGGCTCGTGGGCAATGGAACGATACTTGTGTTCCTGAAGTGACTTCGTCAGAGTATTGTCCATGTTTGCTGGTAACAGAGCAACACCAGAGATAAAACTTAAACTTTGACAATTCATATTACTTTTGCATCAACATACCCTTCATCCCTAATTGAAACAACTAGGTTGACTTGGATTGGTATGTGTGTTGACCAATCAAGAGAATGGCAAGGACTACATCTTTAACTCAAGCTAGTGAAGAAGCCATGATGATAAAAGAATCGAACAATACTTCCAGAAAGTTTAGACTCACTTTACATGAGAGAAGGTCCATACAAAGAGATGGAGTTCTACCAGTGTGTCTCCAATGTTGTAGGCTACAACCACCCTCCAAATTTTTGCATAAAGCTTTGTTTTGGAGCCTCCCTACTAAAATTTCAATAGCTTGTCTTGCACTGCCCAGGTACTTGTGTTTTCATTTGAGTTTTATCTTTTGCTTTATAGATTTTGTTTGCTTGCTTTTCTGTCTAACCACAAGTTGACCCCTCGACTTGGTTGCAACCTAGTTCTTGCACTTCCTTAATGATCTGCACAATCCTTGAAGGAAACCAACCTTTTTCTTAGGAAATGCGCAATGCAGCCCAACAGTGAGCCTTGGTCTCAATAATTGCGCAGAGCAGTACAGAAGTGAGCTTCGGGTCCATAATTGCATAGACTCAATTGGCCATTTGTCTTCATCTAGGAAATTGCATAGAGCCTGAGAGGCAGCCCAAAGCCACTTAGCCCAGAAATTGTGAAGAACCATACTATGCTCATAAATTGTCATTTTATGAACCAGAGAGTTTCCTGGTCCTCCCCAAAACTGCAAAATATTTTTGGGCAGTGCATGGCAGTGTTCCTGAAAAGCAAGAAGCTAAGAGGAAAAGCATCCCTAGGAAGTAGGGAATCTATGATTAGCTTCCCGAAGGTGACACATTTTCATCTTTAGAAGTTTCTGCTAAGTGTCAATGTTGTCCTTAATCTCAAGCACATGCGTCATGAACTCAATTTCCTCAAATCTATGTAATGGATTCCTCTAGAGCTTACTTATGCATTTGATCATTAAACTATAGCTTCCCTAGGAGATTAAGGAGCCTTCGGAGCATTGTCATCGTTTTTTAGGATGTGTTTTGCTTTTATTTCCTTTTGTTGCTTTTTTTGTGGCTTTTGTTTGTTTAGCTTGTGAGAGTGTTTTTTCGCTCTTTTTGTTGAATGACCATTGGTGTTTTATCTTTTATAAGTGTTTTTTCAAATTATGCATTTCCTTCCCCAAGCGTCGCATGAGTTTTCCCATTTTTGCACCAACAGTCGTCGATGCGGCAACTCCCTTAACACACTTTGTGTTCCTTCAGCTTGATCCAATTCTGAACTTGTGTTACATGCATACATCTACACTTTAGTCATATCCGCACTGATCCTTACATTATCATTCATATATGCCTATTTTCACACTCCCATGGACATATTTAGGCTCCCCCTTCTTGGGTCTCACATTCACTTGCGTGCACTGCACAATCTGGCAACTCAAGGCCTTTGCCTTGGCTTCTGGAATTGCACAGAGGTTGTCCTGGGTTGGATCCAACTACACACTACGTAGTTCCAAGAGCCAGTCTCCCAGCTTGGTCATTGAGACTGCGCAATGCGCAGTCTCTCCCAAGCCCTGTCCTAGACTTAACTGTGCATTACACAGTTCCAGTCAACGGGCTTCCACACTGACTTCTAAGACTACGTAATGCGCAGTTCCCACAGTCATTCAGTCACCCCTTGTCAATAAAAATTGTGCATTTCTTCTCATCAAATGCCCTAGCTACTACTTGATCATGCTATAAAGTTAGATTTATAAGAGCTAATGTTTGATTTCCATGAGTGCTTTTTTTGTTCCACGTGTACCACACTCGTGAAGTGCTTCTCTCCAGCAATCATTATACCATGACACAAAAGAGAGTTGCTTCAAGGGAAACCACTGAAAGCAGTACTAGGGAAGAAGTTGAGTAAGCACCAGTTTACTTTCCAATATATGTAGATGCCCAACTATTTACAAAAAAAGAATCAACACTAACATGGCAGCAAAACCAGCAGCACTAGCAAAAGGCATCACACCTGTACATGATCAAGGAAAGAGGAAATCATTGACATAACAAAGGGAGGAAAAAGTTGCAGAGCGAAAGCGCATTCAGTCTTCATGCAGCTAGCTTTGACAGCAGAAGCAAAAGGAAGCACAGGACACATATAATAGAGCAAAGGAAGAGAAAAGAGCAGAGCTTGCAGGTATCAGAATTGAGATCACAGCAAGCAGAACGAGAGTCGAAGGAAGAATAGGAGTTGAGAAGTAGAAACAGGAAGAAAAACAAATGAAAGGCACAATGACAAAGCAAACAACGTTAATACAGGTTGATGAGCTAGAACAACCAACAGTTTAGGAAGAGTGTGAACAGATGTAGGTTCCCTCACCAAAGCTAAGCACAAGAACCAATTACGACTGGAGGTCGACAGGTACATGGAGAATTTGATGCACGAGGCCACTAGTGATGACTTGCAGCTAAGTGCAGACAACATGCAGAAGTACATTGGTGGTCCAGCCACGCTCAGGACAATGTTGTGCATGCTTCAGGACGAGACTTACACAGGTTCCAAGACCACATGCCTAGATTCCATGGAGGTAAGATTCTGAGTTTAGAAAGACAATATCAAGCAGTTTGGGGACATCACAACATAGTACCAAGCTTGGCATCAATACATGACCAAGAAGAATTAAGTGGACGTTGTCGATTTGGTCTTTCCCCAAATCTCAGATTCATAGTGTTATGTCTCGTTAGGTTGTCTCTAGCCTATTTTGTCTCACATGCGTACATGTGGAAAATTATATTATTGTAAATATGTTGTAAGTGAAATTCCAAGTGTCACTAGTGGAATGTGAATAGACACAATGTAATGTGAAGAGTAATGAGAGTAGTCCAAGAGTTAAAGGGGAATGTCAAGGGTCACCCCACCCTTTTCTATATATAGAACCTCAGAACTCATAGTATGGGCTTTTGGGAGCGAATCTTTTGGCTTGGCATTTCTTAGAGAAGGCTTAGAGAGTATTGTCATGAGCCTTGGTTTCTCCACATTATAGAGTGAGTACATCTCTTTGGAGGAGCAGGCAGTGTTGGCTGTAATGTTTCACTATTAGGGCTAGTGGTTGTCAATGTTGTATGTATGGATGGAACTTTCACTTAATATATATAACTAAGCCAACACATTTTCATGCATATGTTGTTATTGTAGTTCGACTATTCTGGTTGCTTTAGAAATGTATGTTATTTAACTTATGCATTTGTGTATAAACTATTTTTTATGTGATTGTATGAATCTTTTTGGAGATGTGTTGTTGTATTAACTCGTGACTTTGGATTGTGGACTATTATGTTTCCAGCCTATGATGTCATTCATCTTGTATGTTCCTTTCAGGCTGCGTACTATTACAGGATTATAAGTGGCACACTTCCTTTTCCCCTTTGTTTGTTAGAACCCCCATGCATCTCACTTGACTCATTGTAAGGTCACACACTTTCTTCCGACTAAGTTATCATACTTACCTCGACGTGCTACCGCAATCAAGGCACTACTTTACTACCCACTACTGGGACTCCTACTCCAAATGGTATGAGGTCTAGCTGGGACTTCTTACCGAGGAGATCCCCTGACATGCTGGCGGGTCTAACACCACCAACAGACCTCTATAGATTGTTGCAAGGTCATTTTTCATCTCCATCAAGAACCTCTGATCCATGGTGGTACTTATATTTTGATCACATGGAACTTCAATTAGCAATGAGAAGATTCCATCCAATGAAAAAAAATTGATGAAAGTGGCATTTTGTACCTCAAAGATAATTCCAACAGCTTCACCAATGTTCCAACAGCCTTGTGCAAGCTTCAAGCCAATCATCAACTACAACACTCACATCATGAGCATCTGAGTGGCATCACTGTAGCTAGGGATGTCAAGAAGCAAAAACAACAACAAAAAAGACCGAGAATACCTCCAGATTCAAGGCTATTAGCAATAAGACCTCCAGCAGATTATCACATGCAACTCTAGGATCATCAGTAGTAGCTTCAAAACCAGCAAAGGAAGCTTCAACAGTCATCAAGGGTAAGGCTCATGTATGCAATCCTCTAAAACATTCCTACCAACTTATTTTAGCTTGAAAAATGTTACAATTGTATGAAGGAAAAGGTTTTTTTATAGCCAAAATGTGTAGCAGAGCAACCTCGAACTTATCTAGAAAATAAATTCACATTTCCACCAACACACCCACATGTGTGGGAGAGGAACAAGACCAAAGTGAATAGGACTTGAGAAAGTGAGTTGTAAGCATTTAATAGTGATGGAGGATAAGGAGTGTGAAGGGATAAGTGAGGAAAAACTCAGATAACTCAAAGTACTTTGAGTTTATTTTGCATGCAATGAAAACAGAAAGACAAAATTTGAAAAAAGAAAAATAATGAAAAAATCAATAAAAATAAAAAAAGGTGGACCCACCACCTCTTGGCATGCAAGGAGTAGCTATTATAGGATTTGGGTTGGTTGCTACAAGAGAAAACATAATTGCTACAGAAAGAAAAAAATTTCTATAGGAAGGACAAATTTTCTACTGGAATGAACAATTTTCTACATAAAGTTATCTAAGTGCTATAGGAAGGAAAATTCCACCCAGAACATCCATTAGAGACTTGGGAAGCAAGGAAATATTCAAATGAAAATTAAGTAAAAATTATTTCTCTCCAATATTTGGCATAAGGATTCCAAAAGCACATCAATCATCAAGAAAAATTACTCTGCAAATTTACAATTTGGATTTTGGTAAGAGAAAACAATTGGATTGGTTGAGAATTTGCTTAAGAATATGGTGTGTTGAATAAGGAAAGGGTGCATCTTGCAATTTTTATTTCTTCAACATTGAAACAAGAATGTGAAAAAATTATTTTGTTACAACAACCTTCACTGCATAGGAACCTACAAGGTCTGCAAAAAGTGTTATAGGAAAGTCACAAGTTGTTACAGGAAGCTTGGTAGTGGAAAGAATTGCCCTCAAACCCTATGAAAGTGGAAATAATCATGAGGAAAAGGGTAAGTACAAATTTTATCCACCAATACTTGGCATGAAAACCCTTAAAATTCGATTCTCAAAAGCATACTCTGTAACTACCACATATTTAAATATCAATAAGAAAGATCAATGAATTTGTGTCATTAAGGATAAAGTGTCTTAGGTTGCATGTTGAATTCTACTTTCTCCTCAACATCATAAAAAGAAATTTTATTCTACCTCTCTTTCCATAAACACTGTCATTTTTGTAGTAGAAAAAAGAAACTCCTTGTTCTACATTGATAAAATTTTGTTGAAGTCATGAAAGGAGAGGGAGAATCAAAGGAATGATGGGAAATTGAGATAAACACAAATCTTATCCAATAGGGGAAGTTACATCCACATCAATATGGGATATCATGAAATTCATTTGAAGCATAAGAAAAGAACAATAGAGCAAGAAGATGGATAGGTTGCTTAAAGGATGAGTAATAGTTTTAGTAAGGGGGTATGATGAGCCTTTAAATTAGAAACAAATTAAATCCCATCTAACCTTTCTTAGGGACGTGAAGGCTATTAAACCTCTCCTTCTACACTTAATAATGTTTTTTAGCTTTAATATGCTCATTAGAAAGGTTTAAAGATGATTGCATATTTGTGCCTAATATTATTTATTTTTGTAGAATATTGTGAGAATATTGGGCAAATTATGAAGATTTGGAGGAGAAGATAATCTAGGGAATTTATCCCTACTACAAGAGGATCAAGACAGGATAATAAATCAACAAGATATTATGAAATTATTCCACATATTTGGAGCTTTAGTGATTAAGAAAATCTAGGAATGTATTCCCTATCATTTAATGCAAATTCCTAGTGTTGGGAACCAGATCCACTATTCGAGGGATTTTGGAGGGGAAAGCTTCATCCTTTCAAGGAGAATGCTTCCCCATCAATTTATATAAGTACCAATTCGAATTTGCCTTTAGAGACATGTATTGTTTAGTCTTCTTGTGGAGAAAACTTGTATTTTTTCAGTTCCACTTTCATTTCTAGCAGGGATGCACTTGGATTGATTAAAATAATAAAGTTTGGTGCCATTTTTAGCTTTTAAAGCTTAGTCTCCCTCATAGGACTCTAAGTACCCTTGGGCTTGGCCATCCCAAAATCCTTAGAGCCCTTTTGTATAATTTACTTTTCTTATTTTCACTTCTAATTCACATGCATCTCTTATTCTTGTTTTTCTATTTCTGCATTTAGTATTGATAATTTTTTGTTGTAGGATTGGGTTAAATGGTTGAAGTGAGTTTTTTTGCAGGTTATTTACAGATTCACAAGCATGATTCCATCCTTAGAATAGCTTTGGAAGGTCATAGTCATCATTGAGCTACTTGGATTAATTATTCACAAATCTAGAATTTCTGGAAATCCCTTGTAGAAAATAGTAGTAGTTTTCTACTATTTTTTAGAACGTGTTAATGCATTTCATTTGAGTTGATTCCACTTGGATTAGGTCATAAACACATTTAGTTTAATAACAAAATTTACCCCATTTAATTTGCACTTAATTAGGGTGGGCATTTGATAGGTTAACTAGATCACTAGTTTTCGAATTTCCATATTTTAGACTAGTAATTTTCTGTTATTTTTTAGCTCGTGTTAACAGGGGTATTTTGGAGTGATTCCACTTGAATGGAGACCTAAAACATCTTAATCAATAAAAAAAAATTGTCCCATTCCATTTTCATTTGTTTTACTTTGTCATTTGGTGATTTATCTCCTCCTCTAGCAATTATGTCTTCTCCTATAGCAAATATGTCCCTTCCTGTAGCAAACCTGTAACACTACTTTCCTTCATCAGTTTTGATCCCCATTGCAACTATCACTTGGTCTAGATGAATAATGACCCCTAGCTATGATTTTATGATCAGGGGAATATTCTAAGACACTCCAACCCTTCCTTTTATTCATTGCAAAAACAGAGTAGACTTAGTTTCTTTATCACAAGTATGATGCAAGTAGCTTACTGATTTACAAGCAAGTGTGAACTAGGTAGATTGGTAATTTTATGAATTATGCAAGATAAAATAGCTCTCATTATGAAAGTATATTAACCTTTGTACTTTCATTAATTGATTAGTTGGCATTTACAAGTTGAGCAAGTAGCATTTCCATTTCTTGCAAATGGAGTAACAATTCCATTTTTGCAGTTAGTTTAAGCTTTGATTTCATGACATTCACTCTATTACATCATATCAACAAAATGACACATTGTATATTGCACATATAGTTTCGATACCTCCTAAGTTTGTACGAACCTCAAGTTGATAATTAAATTTAGTAGCCTTAGGAGTTGCAACATTCTTGTTGCAACATTGAGGCTCATCAGATGCTATAGTTCAAATCACATTAGAGGATGTTATGGCCCATCATACACGGATTACAATAGAGATAAAGAAGATCCCATCCATTTCACTGACTCATATTGCATTATCTTTGATGCTAGAGAGCATGACTAGTTTGATCGAGACATACCAGAGGTCCGGCCCACATAGCCACATATTATAGTTCATACAGAGGATCAGGAGGCATGAGGTTAGAGGCCTAGATTCTAAAGAGGTGGTGAAATAGGACACCAAGGACATTGATGTTCATGGGGAGTTGTTCAACGTCCCTCTGGATCTTCCTGCTAGACACAAAGGTTTGATTCCATTGAAATATTTGAGGAATGTTAATGCAACCCCTTTCATGTATGATAGATTCATTAAAGCTTGGGGTGAGTTCCCCCACCATGACCAGGTTGCCATTTATTTTTCCCAGCATTTATATGTAGAGTTCGTGTTACATATGAGGTCGGATTACGCTGATAATGGATCTCATTATTATGGACCCATCTTGGAACATACCTATGAGTGCGAGGGGGCTCGTAGGGACCCTGGACATGTACTACCACCTCTAAGATGCTTGCCACTACCATCTCAGACCTTGGTATTAGCGATAAAGCTAGAGGAGTTGTCGCAAATCAGTGGTGAAACACAAGAGACTGTTGCAAACAGCATGTGGACATCATTGGCCAATGCGCGTGTTGCATTAGATGGAGATTTTAGGAGACCACCGTCATTGCATCATGACCTGCCAGTGCCCTTATATGATGATGCATTTCTTGCGAGTTTTCCCTTTGACCAACTTTTGACATATACATGTATGTATCATGATTTCATTCATAAGACTTGGAGGGTGCACGGCTTGCGTGACACATACGGGGTACATATATATACGAAACTTTTGACTCTTATTATCAAATTATGCATAATTATTTATATTAAAATTTCTAGTTCGTATTAGATTGCATTTATATTAATAAGTTCTTAATAACATGTAGACACATCCCAACTACATGGAGGAGCTTATGAGCTCATCTGAGGGGGCAGATGATTAATCAGGCCATCCTTAACTAGAGTTTGTTTCCATGGATTCTCCTCCACCTCCACCTTATATGTTCACTAATGTGGAGGAGAGTCACTCTTTACAACCACATGGACTAACAATTGTGATAAAAAAAATTATTCCTAAGATTTCAACATTTTGTTTTTTTAAGTTACACATATGTGCTAATTAATTTGTAGACTAATTATAATTTTCCCTTGCCATTATGTACACAAACCCATATGCAGAGTGTCATTGATGCCGCTATTATGTCGAGACATGAGTGGGATGATGGGTTTAGATGCACTGATGATGCGGGTCCATCAATTCAGGTTCCAATCATCGAGCCATGGCTAGGGGAGCACCAAACCCAGATTCATGATCAGACTTCCATCCTATCTGATTTCCATTTGGAATTGACTGAGGTTAGTAGATTCATGTATATGTAATTAAAAATGTGGTTCAATATCGTTTAAACAATGTAAACTTTCAAACGATAACTATAAACTCGAAATGAGAACTCTAGCCAAAAAACCAAAAAAAAAACATGAAAAATAACCTAAAAACGGAAAATGTTGATATTGGAATAATATTTTATTTTTTGTAGGGTAAATTTTCAACATTTTTTAAAAATTACGGTAAAAGCCAATAAAAACAACAAAAAAAATATATGTGCAAAAAACATTCTGAAAATAAAAATTGTTGACGTTGTAATAACATCTTATCTTTTTTTTTTTTTTTTTTTTTTTTTTTTTTTTTTTTTAAAATATAAATTTCAACATATTTTAGCAATGACATTAAGGATAATATCATGACTTTGAAAAACCTTAAAATTCCAATGATTTTCAGGCATGACATTAAAGATAAAACATCACGTATCTTTATGGTGTTAAAGATAAAATACTTATAATTGTTTTCAACCATAACATTAAAGATAAAATATCATGACTCAGAAAAATCTTAAATTTTTGACAATTTTTCAACCATGGAATTAAAATCAAAGATCATGACTACATAAAACCTTAAGTTTTCAAAATATATCAACCATGGCATTATGGAATTTGTTTATAACTAAAAAACCTTTAAAAATAAATACCTGAATGCAAGAGTAATTATACCAAGAGTAATTATTTTTTAAATGTTAAAAGTATAACAACTGTAAAATCTTATCATAAGATAACTTGACAGATTGCAACAAAAAATTCAAAATCAACCATTAAATTGACACGCAGTGTAGGTGAACTGATCCATTGTAATGAAAACTTAAAGACCAACCATGAATTTGACACATTGAGGTCTCTCCCCACTCAAGCCCAGGGCCCTTTGAGCAGTGGGCTGGGCGTTTTTTTTTTTTTTTGGGTAATTGTTTTAATTGTTCTTAATGTATTTTTATTTTTATTTTATTTTAATGTTTTATTTTTCAGTTTTTTAATCGTTTTTATTACCTTTTTTTAAAGTTTTTTTATTTAAATTATCAATGTTGTTTTCTTCCTGAATTTTTTTTGTAATTTTTTATATTTTTTTTCTTGAATTATGTTTTTTTTGTATTTTTTATTTATTCAAAACAAAACCATATATAAATATAGGTGCAGTAGTCTAGTAAGCGACTTTTTTGAACGCCTTTCGCGGCAGATTTTTCCGGTCAAAACCGGCAGGCAATTCATTAGAATCCCAAAGTTTTGATAAGCTAGTTTCCTGCACAATCAATGGCTCCCAGGGGTTTTTCAGGGCGCTGAAATCCAAATGATTGGCGTTAAAAAACATTTTAAACTGCTAAAATCAAAGAATTTAACTCTTTCTTCCGCCGGATTCCGTCACGCGAATCTCGCAAAAAGTCAGATTATAGCAACTCTATATATATATTATATATATATTTTTATATATATATTTTTTTTACAATTTTTAATTGTTTATAAGTTATTTCGTTTATTTTACAGTTTTGTGTTCGATTTTTTTTGTACACACATGGCACAATTATATCATATTTTAATATATATTTTATTTACTTCTTAATGTTTTAAATTTTTTTTTTTCAAGTGTTGCTTTTTCAATATTTAATGTTTATAAGTTTTTGTTTAGGAATAAACAACTTGAAAAATGGTCAAATAATCAACATTTAAAAAAACTGTGCATACTTAGGACATAAGCAAATTTAAAGTGTCAAAAATATTCCTTAAAAAATGTTTATGTTTTTCAAAATCCACATGAAAATCACCAAAATTAAAAAAAAAAAAATTATCCACACTTAAAACATTAGAAAATTTAAAGTGTCAAAAATAAACCCTCTAAAAAAAGAGATTGATGTTTTATCAACATTTTTCAAAATCAACATGAAAATCGCTAATATTTTTAAAAAATATTCATACTTGATACATAAAAAAATTAAAGTATCAAAAATATGCTCCAAAAAAAAGAGTGTATTTTGAATCAGCACTTTTCAAAATTTGATGATTTTTTGCTGCCTCAAAAAAGGCAGTACCCGATACAGTTCCTATTTGATAGTTTACATTGTTTTTATTTCCATATTGTTTATTTTGTACAAATAATGATTTGATTAGTTTGAATTTGAATGACTTATATTATACTACCAACTTATGGGCACTTACTTTGCGCGGCATAACCTAGATAGGAGTTCTGGTGGTACTTCGAATGTGATAGTTTGTATATTTTCATACTCATTTCATAGGGTATATCATGTGTGATGCAGACTTTATATATTTTCATACATGGACAGTGTATGGATGTACACCATAGACATTATTTTAGTTTATAGATGCTTATTATTTCAGTTTATGAATGTTTATGTGATATTTGTAGTTTGTATATATTTTCATATGGATAATTTATTGATACATGTATTCACTATTTCAGTTTATGGATTTGTATTAATCTCATTTATGGACAGTCATTAATTTTTTAAGTTTATGGATCTATTAAAATTATTTCGCTAATCCAAATATTTTCCTATATAGTATAACTTTTATTAGTAAAATATATGTTCAATTGTATTTCCAGTTTCATAGACTAAGAAAATAAATACAATCTTAAGTTATGGTGCAAATCACTTTGATACCTAAAATGAACTAAAATATATCATGTATCAATTTAAAATTAAACATAAAAAAAAAAATTCTAATCACGCTTCATATTGGCTTGTAGAAAGTGTATTTTAGTGCAATCAACATATATGTTATTACAATTCAATTTTACAAATAAATTATTTGAATTATAAAGTTGTATATATATATATATGAACTTTTGCGACTCACTCATACAACATTGCATGGACAACTTTTTTAAGTATTTCAATCAATTTCTTATCTCAAGATTCAATTAAAAGACACAAATATGATTGAAATAAGTTTTATTCAATTGTAATATTAAAAGATGTCATGTAAACAACAAAAGGGTTTTATTCAACATTATTTATTTTGAGATTATCTACAAGAGTTTAGTCATATTAACATGATATAAGTCAACCTTATTGAAATTTAAGATATAGGTCAAGCAACAATATAAGATAACATTTCTATAATTTTATATAATGTTATCAACTTTCTTAAATTTACAAGTAGTTATCCAAGTATTTCAATCAATTTCTTATGATGGAAATAAGTTTTATTCAATTTTAAAAATTCAAATATGATTGAAATAAGTTATATATTTAATTTTAAAAGATGTAGAGAGGTAAAAGTTACAAATACAAGTTTTATTCGATTTTATTTTGTTTGAAGTTATCTACAAAAGCTTAGTCATAATGCACGTTGTCAATATTTTTTTGTGCTTACACTGAAATCAACGCACAATGTTAAACTAATTACCTTGAAATTAATGTACATCATATATCTAGTTACATCATTTATCAGAAATCAACATCTTCACTAAAATCAATGCATCTAATGCAAGCAATCAAATAGAATGAGAAATCAACATCTACACTAAAATCAATGCATCTAATGCAAACAATCAGAAAGGATTAGAAATCAACATCTACAATGAAATCAATGCATCTAATGTTGCAAGCAATCAAATAAAATTAGAAATCAACATCTACAGTGAAATCAATGCATCTAGCGTTAGCAATCAAATAAGATTAAGAGTCAACATCTACATTGAATCAATGCATCTAATGCAAACTCAATCAAACAAGATTATAAATTAACATCTTTAATGAAATGAATGCATCTAATGCAAGAAATGAAATGGAATTAGAAATCAACATCTACAAAGAAATCAATGCATCTAATTTGCAAGGATTCAAATAGGATTAGAAATTAGTATTTGTACACTAAAATCAATGCATCTAGTGCAAGCAATTTTCTTCCCTTTCTCTCCCCCCTCCATCTCTCATTCTTTGTCTCTCTATCTCACCCCCTAGAAACACACACTCTCTCTCTTCATAGTTATCTACCTCTCCCTCCCTCCCTCCATCTCTCGTTTCTTCCCTCTGTCCCCCTTCCATCTATATCTCTATCTCCCTCTGTCTCTCCTTCTTCATCTATTTATATCACCTCGCAAACATACACATTGTTTCTTCATATCTATCTATATCTTCCTCCCTCTCCTACTCCCTCTCTCTCTTCCCCTTCTCTCCCTGTGTCTCCCCTTCTATCTCCCTCTCTTTCTCTCCACCTCTCCCTTGTCACTCCCTCTCTCTCTTCACCTTTCCCTCTCTATATGCCTTGAACTTTTTCCTTCCCTATCTTTTCCTACAACTCCATCTCTTGAGATTCCTCTCTTTCTCAAAGACTATCTCCATCTTTGTGTCCCCCTCTCCCTATATTAGCATTCTCTCCCTATCTTTCTCACTCTATATTTCAAAAAAATTAAAATACTTTGACAATTAAAATATTATTATTATTATTTTTTTTTTTTTGATATTGTACAAGCAATTTACTTTTTTATATATACATATTCAAATGGCAAGAAATTCAAATGTGTTGGTACAATCTCCTAGAGGGAATGATAATTTCCGCATGGAAATTTTATCTAAAACTTTGCGCAAAAATATTAATGTCTAGCTACCTCCATCGATGATACATAGTGTGCCCATGTCTTTCCAAACTGAATACTGTTTAGGTTTATTTTTTTAAAGGTAGGGCTTTAAGTTATAGTTAGGCTCAAGATTTTAAATTATTATATATTTTACCTTATGTTAATTTATAAAAGAATTAAATTAAATAAATTACATATTAGTCAACTTATTATGATTCTTTTTGTGTTAATGACTCTTTTTTTAACACCTATGATGTATATCAACCACATTTATTAATATGGTTTGTGCTAGTTATCATTAAATTAAGAATTTTATATATATTAGAAATTAATATATTTATTAATCAAAATTAATAATTTGATATTAACAATAAAATATATTAATATTGAATTTTTTTATATAATAGGCATTTCACATTTAAATTTAATTATATTAATATTGCTATTAATATTAATATTAAATTTAATAAGTTGTACATGACATGATAACAAATTTTTTTAAATAAGAAACTTTGGAAATTTTAAAATGAGGTAAAAGCTTAATTTTAAATCATTCGAAAAAAAATATAGAGGCTCGATTGAGCTACGTATATGGCTTGATCAAGGGTTTACGAAACCTTCGATCGAGCTATTTGAATTTGAAATTTAGGGGCATGATCGAGCCTCTTAAGTCCTAAAATCCACAATTTCAACACCCCCTCTGCAAAATTTCCTGCGACTTCATTTTGTACCCTAGCAGACTTAGGGTTAAATTTATCTTTAGATGGTGGAGTTGATCATGTTGGATTCATGAAGGAATACTCTATCAAATGGCATATGAGTTTGACATTTTCGTATTCATATGATATTTTTAAATTAATTTCTTTTAAACATAATGCTTGAATTTTTTTTTGAATTGTTTTAAAGAAGTTGAATAAAAAATCAATATCATAAATATACACAACGAAAATTTTTCAAAGTACCACTATCTTCGTTTACGAGTCATCTTCAAAGGGGTCCTTTGGTTTTCCAATTTATTTAAATATTTGAAAAAAAACCTTATGTGAACACATGTCTGCAAAATGCAATTGAAATATTACTTCGTCAACTTCGAGAAACAATAAAAATATATATTTTCGCATAAAAAAATTAAATTTTTAATATGAAAAAATTTAGCTCTACCCATGTAAATCATGCTTATATATATATATATTAAAAATTACATATTTTAAACTATGTTATGCTACGTGAACACATGCATACCTCTTAAGATGTGTGAAAATTTCCAAGGACATGCATTTCATTTAATGGAAAATTGACATATTATATGATACTAAATATTTTTGCAAAAAATATCATTAGGACAATAACATAATTCTCTACAATTTGTCTTTTTACTCTGAATAAAAATTCACAATGCTTAAATGAATTTTGGGGGCTTCAATTCGATAAAAGAGGGAAAACTTGAAATTTCTTCGCCGCATTTGGCACAAAAGTGTAACCCATCTTCATGTTTTAACCCAGTCATGCAATGCATACACAAAGTATTAATAAACTAAAAGGTAAAACAATGGTAATCATAAATTACACATAAATTTATCCCGGATGCGGGTGTCTAATAGGCGTAGCAGACAGATGGGGCGTCACATGGGCAGGTGTCAGCCCATTAGTGACATGCAGTACCCCGCGGTAGATAAAGGAGGCTCGCATGCTGTAGAACTAATGCCGGCATTAATGCTGGTCATGTCGTCCATACTCCGCTAACTGGCTAACTGCGCGATGGAGATTAATACACCCGGAACTCCTCTGGCATTTGTGCATACCACTGCATTCGTCTGGCATTCTGCTGCTTCACTGGTGCATCACTCGGTGGAGTGGGGAAGGGAACAAGAGCATCCATGCTCTGCAGCCAACTCAGGGACTGCCATACGCCAGAGAAATTAGCGTTGTGAGCTCAATTTGGCAGCCCTCGTCCTAATTAAGTCCTCCTCACCAGGTTCCTTCACGCGAGTTCATCTTCGGAATTCAGAAATGCGGGGTGAGCGACAGAGAATGTGCAGTAGGCGCGGAGGCTCTCGCAAAAGGGCCACCACCCAGCGGCCTACCCCCACTTCTCCTTCCTCCTCCGTCAAAGTTACGTCTGAGCCGCAACATTTCCATGGCAATAGAGCTGGGCGCGGCAGAGGAATGGAGAGCGAACGAAGAATGGATCGTGGGCATGATGAGCATCCTATAGTCAGGTATCGGATACCCTGCGCTCTCGCTAATTCCACTTTTATTATCTCTGTAACGATTGAGCATTGTGATATTCTTAGAGAACCTGCAGAAGCCACTCTGGATTTTCCTCCTCCTGTTCATGGGACAGGGCCTATTATCGACCTGCAACGCCTTGTCAGGGAAAGCTCCCCCTTAGTCTGTCCATCAGCTCTTGCAGGTCCAAGCGAGCCTGACAGGGAAAGCTCCCCCATAGCTTGTCCACCAGCTCTTGCAGGTCCAAGCGCGCCTGTTCAGGGACGGCCTTCCAGCGTGATGATCCCTCTCTCTGATTCTGATGGCTCTCTACATTTTGGGTGCCAAATTGAGGAAGCACCCTACACCACGGACGATGAATGAGCAAGACAAGCAGCTCGCTCTCGGCAACCTAGGCCGTAAGAGCTATACTTTGTCTTTGTTTTCTGTGTCTATGTATCAGTTCGACAGCATGGGTCTGTCTGTCTATGTGTCGGCCGTTTGGGTATATATGTCTGTATGTCTACGGGTCCCTGTTATGCACTGTTTAGAGTCATGGTTTCGAGTCTTAGAGGCAGTAGATACCACAGAAGACTGTAATTCAATTTTGACTGTGTTCAATTTTGGAAGATGCAATCTGGGTAAATGAACAATTTCCGGGCAGGATTACTGAGCCATGGCCCTTTTGTAACTCCTATGTAATTTTTGACTTTTTTGTATTATAATAGAATTAGCCTTATTCAGAAAAAATAAAAATAAAAAACTTACACATAAATTTATCTTCGAAACCTAAACTAGGAAAAGTTGCAAAATGTTTAGACACCTCTAATTTGTATCTTCAATCAACCTCGTCATTTATGATACAATATATATGATCATGCAACATTCAAAACCCTTAATCCATTAACCTAGATTATATTACAACCTTAATTCCTTAAGCAAAATTAGAAAACCATGGGTTGAACCACCATGCACCACAAAACTAACAAAAGCAAAAACCATGTGCCTAAAACCACCAAAAATAGACAAAAAACATCCCATTTTTCTTTTGGTAGGGGGTTGGCTCCAACCCACCTGTGACCCCTCCGTTATAGTCGACACATACAATTCATGTGTGTGGCTAGTTCTGCAAAGAATATAGCGTATGTTGAACATTCTCCCACTTATTGTTTTCTTTGCATACACAGAGTCATAGAAGTACATGATCAACAATTCATGGCAACAATGTCCATTATTTCTCTTCACCAAGAGAACTCAGTGCTAATAGACTTTATTAATGAATCTACAACATTCTTTAAACATTCCACCTTTACCAGCAACACCTTCTTGTCTTCAATCATGTCTCTCACAAAGTGATATTGAACATCAATATGCTTTGTCTTGAAATGAGAAGTCATGTTCTTGGCCAGAAAGATTGCACTCTCACTGTAACAATTTAACTTTACAACTTCATGTACACAGTCAATACCTAAATCACAATCTGTATTACCATAAAACAGCCTTACTTGCATAGGTGATTATCGTGTATTCATGTTTTGTAGTTGAGAGTGGCACTATAGACTCTCTTGTTCATTGAATTGATAACTCCTCCAAATTGATTAAACACAAACACTTATAAATCTTTTGTGATCCAAATCTCCAACTCAATTAGCATCAATAAAACCATGTATGTCCAACACTCTATCTAATATAGGTCTTCCTTGATAGCAAATTCCATAATTTGTAATGCCATGCAAATACCTAAAAGCCCTTTTTACAATTATCCAATGCCCCTTCCCTAGTTTCGACATATATCTACCCAAAACTCCCACTGCATGTGCAATGTCTGATCTAAACCATTGCATATATCAAACTACCAATAACATTACCATATAGAACACAAGATATCTCCACCTCTTTCTATGCCTTGTGACACTAATTTGCAAATAGATTTACACCTACAAAAACATGGACCTTGATTAATTTACATTCATGCGTATTAAACCTCTCTAATATTGTTTCAACATATTTCCTTTAATTCAACTAAAGTTTTTTGTTTGTCTGATTTCTTTTAATTTCTACGCCCGAAATAAAATTTGCAAATCTAAAATCTTTCATGTCAAATTTAGAGATCCATTGAATTTCCACTTCCTTGATGATTTTCATGTTGGTCCCTATCATCAACATATCATCCACATACAAGATCACATAAATAAAATGATCACCTACTAATTTGAGATACACAGTCATCAACTTTGCTCCTTATGAAACTAAGTCCCAAAATAAGTATCATATATTTTATACCACATCCTTGGAGATTTTTTTAACTCATATAGAGACTTTTTCAGCTTACAAACCACCTCTTTCCTACCTTTGACTAATAAAACATTTTAATTGTTTCATATAGATTTATTCTTTCGGATCCCCATGTAGAAATGTTGTCTTCGCATCTATCTATTCTACTTCAAGATCAAAAACAGCAGCAACAAATAAAATAAATCTAATATAAGTTAGCGTAGCAATAAGAGGAAAAAAATTAACCAAATTCAATTCCTTCCACCTTGGAATAACCTTTTGCTACTAATTGAGATTTGTATGTCTTTACTTCATCTTATGTATTCAACTTCTTAAACATCCATTTGCTACTGAGATTATTTCTAATTCGACAAACACCTAGAACACCTTGATTCTAATTGGACGAATAAATACATTTTCAACATTAAGCAAGTTGCTTATTTTCTTTGATTAAATTGGAAGGAGCAACACCTCAACGGTAGTTGGATTAATGATTCCTTTTTCTATATTAAACATGTCACTTTTCTCTCTCTGATTAAAGTGGATCAGCCTATGCAAGTGTTTGATACAAAGGGTGCCTGGTAAAATGATACACGCTGAAACCCTAATTCTTGATTGATTGTATGTGGTTGGCTAGTGAAACACAATGTGTGAATGTTTTCCTAAGTAGTATATAGCATGGTAGGATCCAAACGGAATTGTCTGAATCATTATTGAATGCTCTTAGGATGCATCATGCTGCAAAATCATTTTCATGTCTTCATTCAATGTAGAATCATTAGCGAAAGCACTTAGGATGCCCCATGCTAGAAAAATATTTTCATTATCGTCGTTCGATGTTGTAATCACCGTGGTCATGATATGGGAAGACCATTTCAAAAGATGAAACATTAAACCACTTTGTTTGAATCTCATTGCTCATGTTTTGCATTAATCTTTCTTTTATATATGATTGTTATATTTTTTCAGTGTTCCACGAGGACGCGTCCCCCAGGGTTGGGTGCGCGCACCCCTAGCACCCCACACACCTGGGACGGGGGGATGTCTGGAGAAAAGTTTCCCCACATCCCCCTTTTGGGGGGACGCGGGGAGACGCAGGGGGGACATTTCCCAAGTGTGGGGGACGTGACTCCCTATGCGTCCCCCCTTAAATTTGCTTGTAAACAATGATTTATGACAGGGAAAGCCTAGTATTTGACCATATTTCCCTACTAATGCTATGCAATTCATGGTAATGTTAAATTCTTAAAATAAAAGTGACATTCTCCTTTATTTTTCATTTTCATCTTTTTACTTAAATTTTTAACATTACCATGAAATAACTCAGGATGTTTGAGAGTGGTTTCGACCTCATTGGATTTCATATGGAGAAAGTAGAATTTTATATATCACTCAAAATCTAGCAAACTTAACAGTTTTTCAGGAATTCAGGATTCGATAAATTGCAATGTTTCCATTGCATTTTGTCATGTACAAGGGGGTATGGAATTAGTATTTAATCAAGAGCACCAAGCCCTCTGTGTATTTTAGAGTGACTTTTAGACTCATCACTCCACTGTTTTTGAGTTTTAGCTATATCAATTTACTATTCTAGACTTTAGATTTCAGTATCTATTATAGTCTATTTTTCTTAGTACTAATTAGATTCTAGAATGATGAGTTTAAATTTTAAATCAATTTAGAATGTAGAATGATAAATTTAATTTTTAAATCAATGTAGATTTTAGAATGGTGAATAATGAATAATGAATATGGATCAGAGTATTTCATTATTGAATATCGTGGTCTATGGATGAATCATGTATGTATTAGTAAGGATGATGAGTATGGATCAATGTATTTCATTATTTAATTCAAATATGTATGTATTATAGTATTTATGCTTTCATTATAGAATATGAATTTGATGTGTGTGTGTGTGTGTGTATATATTAAAAAGGAAAAAAGTTATATACCCACATCCCCCGTCCCCCCTAAATTTCCCTAAAATTTGAGGGTACTCCCACACGTCCCCTTTGTGCGTCTCCCCGTCCCGGAGTCTAGGTGGAACATTGTATTTTTTCCCTGTCATTCTTGTTGTCCGTTGTTTTTGTGTTCTTGCTAATCGTCTTCCTTCATCAGTTTGTGTTTATGTCTTCATGATCTTTGCTCTTTAATCAAACACCCTATGTCTCTGAATGTACAAGCTAGAAGTATTTATTTACATGTTTAGAAGTCATCTACAAGTATGAAGAGCCAAACAGAAAAGTTTTCGTTTAAATAGTTAAAATGTCCACAAGTGTTTCCCTATGGCCGCACATTTAAACTTGTTAAACTTGCACCTGATCAATTGTGTAATAAGTCCAAAAGTCTTTATCTACAAGTACGATCAGGCACACATAAAAGTTAATGGTTTATCACGTAGTGTGTGGCTAGTCTATATGTCGCTTACAAAAGTAGCAGCACGAAATCTCACTTTACTATCACTGACGGGGCAAACTAGTCAGGTCCAACTAATAGCAAAGACATAAATATATGACTTGAAAGGTAGATAAGTTCAAGTCAATAACATATACACCTGGAGCCCAGTCTGTAGGGGACTGTGTAGACGTGAATATTTTTTTTATGAAGGTTGATCATAGGGAATTGATGCGTGAGTTGCCCCTCTATGAAATTGCTATTACCAAATTTGTTGCTGTGAGCGGAGAAGTAACGTTAAACAAGGAAATGATTTCTATTTTTTGCTACAAAGCCACAGAAACTATGTAGGTCTGGCACATGAAGTGGAATTATAGATTGATCTCAGTGAGAAACTTAATGAAACACGAAATTTTCTCACAAATGTCTTTTTCCCACTTTAATTTTGCTTCCACTTTACTGGCCCTTCATGAAAACTATTGCTTAATGTTCTGCGTAATGGTTTTCAATGAAAAAACGTGAAAACCCTTGAATCTTAGAGTTCTTTCTTCTTGTTGATTTGGCCAAGTCCATTCCCTTGGATGTGGTAGTGCTAGGAGAATGAAATAGGAATGTGGATATATCCAATCATGCATGCTAAAGACAAGCAGAGCGCTGATCCTTGACGCAGCTCAAAACACTGCTTCAGAAACATTAGAAACAGCTAGTTCTTCCAGGTGAATTCAACACCATGAAAAAAATTATCCTCAGTGTCACCAGTAATCTCCGCAAGAACCCACCCCATCCTTGAAGTGATAAAAGCGGCTAGCATCCCTAACAATGATTTCTCTATCAACAATCTTTGAAATGAACTTAGTTGCAGTGTGGCACTCACCAGAAACATGAAGGTTCTTAACAATTCGTATAGGCAGCCTATAGGGTATGCTAATAAGCCCAAACACAATTGCTAACTTCTCACTATGGTTGTAAAGAAATGCTTTTCTTCTGCTCCTCCTCCACATCATGCAACACAGAGTGACACATACCCTGCTTCCTTCATCTTGGCAATCAGACTACCCCATGCTGAGTAAATCTCTTCCATGTGTGGCTGATCTCTGTCTCGTGCAACGAATTCATGTACTCTCTTATTGACTACAATCCAGCTGCGTCCTGGCTCCTTCACAATACCCCTCTCTTTCATCATTTTTCTGACCTCTGAAGCTTCCTGCCACTTAGCCGCTGTTGCATATATGTTTGATAATGCTACATAATTTCCAGCATTTTGAGGATCTAACTCAAACAGATGTTCCGCAACAATTCTCCCTAGCTTTGTGTTCACATGATTTATGCAGGCACCAAGCAATGATCCCCACATAGTTGCATTGGGTTCAAGGGGCATTTTCATTATAAAATCATATGCCTCATTCAAGTGCCCAGCACGCCCAAGAAGGTCAATCATGCAACCATAGTGCTCAGCTTTTGGAGAAATAAAATGGTCCCTACTCATCGAATGAAAGTAGTGCCAGCCTTCATCCACCAGGCCTGCATGGCTGCAAGCAAATAGAACAGCCAGCAAAGTGATATGGTCCACCTTTATGCCCATCTCTTGCATTCTCTCGAATAGTTGGACAGCTTCTTTTCCATACCCGTGTTTGCCATATCCTGCAATAATTACAGTCCATGAGACCACATTTCGTGTGCGCATTTCATCAAACACCTGGCGAGCATCCTCTATACTCCCTGATTTAGCATACATGTCAACAAGAGAATTGCCAAATTCAATATATGATTCAAATCCAGTCCTGATTATCTGAGCATGGATTTGTTTGCCAAGATCAAACTCTGCAACACCTGCACAGGCCTGCAAAACACTGGCAAAGGTGAATGCGTCGGATTTCAAGCCTGCCCGTTGTACCCAACAAAAGATTTCTAAAGCGTCCACGCCTAGCCCGTGCTGGGCATATGCTGTAATCATTGCATTCCCAGACACCAATTTGTCGCTAGAAATTTCATCAAAGATGAAACGAGCATACTCCATATTCCCACATTTAGCATACATATCAATAAGGGCACTTCCCAAAACATCATGCAGCTCGAACCCACTCTTGATGATGGATGCATGGACCTGCTTTCCGTGTCTTTCATTAGCCAAGCTTGCACAGGCTCTGAGAATGCTGGCAAAGGTAAAAGGATCCACCTCCATCTCTGATCTACGCATTTGACAGAAAAGTTTCAGCGCTTCCATGCCATGGTTGTGCATTGCATACCCGGCAACCAGTGAATTCCATGAAACCTTATTTCTCTGAGGCATTTCCTCAAACACTTGGCACGCATCATCAACACTGTTGCACTTGCAGTACATATCAATCAAAACATTACCCAATACTACATATAAAAGAAGCCCACTTTTCACTAACCATCCATGGATCTGCCTGCCTGTTTCCAGGGCTGCAAGGCATGAGCACGCCATGAGAACACTGGCAAACGTAAAGTGGTTCGGCTTCACTCCTGCACATAGCATCTGCTCAAAATACGCAAGAGAGTCCTCTCCACGTCCATGCTGAGCAAAACCTGCAATCATAGTCGTCCACAAAACCACATCTCTCTGAGACATTTCGTCAAACATATTGTGTGCATCCTCTATGCTATGGCATTTCACATACATGTCAACAAGGGCACTACCAACAAAGATATTGGACTCTAGTCCTGCTTTAATCATGCACTGATGTACCTGCATGCCCAGGTCTGGATCACCTAGTCCCGCACAAGCCTTAAGCACGCTGGCGAAAGTAAATTCGTCTTGACTCATCCCTGCTCTTCGCATTTCGTTGAAAAAAATGACGGCCTCCTCACCGTTACCGTGCTGAGCATATCCAGTGATAACACTAGTCCATGATACCGAATTTCGTTCAGGCATTTTGTCAAACAATTGGCGCGCATCCAACAATAATCCGAATTTGGCATACATTACTACAAGCTTCGTTGTTAAATATACATCTGGAAAGAAACCATGTTCTATCATGTGGGCTTGTACGCACTTTCCCTCTGCAACATTTTTCGTATTGATGCATTCCTGAAGAAGAGAAGCGTAGGTATAACTGTCTGGTGGAATGCGACGAATGTCCATCCTGTGCAAGACGTCCATGGCATCCTTCAGTCGCCCTTCCTTGCAGAGCATTGTGATATGCCAGCTATTGCTTTGTGATTCTTTGTTTTGAGATTGGGTTGGTTCCAGTTCTGTTTGAAGTGCAAGAGCAGGACTGGCAGTGAAGGTGGATACGGTTGCAGAGTACACGAACTTGATTAATTTCTTCTTCTTCTTGGGATTCCATACCGAGAGCGTGGGAGTCATAGACCTTATCATTATGTTTCACAATAGCACCGGTAATTTTCCATTTGTTCCATTAACTGCCTCGGATCTGCTTTTGATAGCCATTTATTTACTAAGGTATTTTATAGTCCATGGCAAAATCTATAAAACAACATGCATGGATCTGTTGCGCCGAGGATATTCATGTTAGCGCTCAGGATAAATATCATTCATGGTGGCTTCAAGGGAAATCTCAGTTTACTGTATCTTTGCAATTGGCTCGTATCGTCTTCGTATACTTGTCAATACTGTGTGCATTTGTCGGTTGCCCGCCTCGTCTATTCTTCTTGGTTAAACCTTCATGTTACGTTGTTAACTTCTAAATTAGGAAAATTATGAAAATTATTTTATATAAATCTAACTATTTTTAATTTTTAAATTTGGGATGAATTAAATCTTAAAAAATGTTTAAAGGTAAGGCAATATATTTTAAAATTTATGTAAACTAAAGATTTCGTGTAATTTTACATGGTTATGATAGTGTTGGTCATATTATTAAGTAATCTATTATTAAGTGATGAGATGAGGAGGATATATTTAAACAAAAATTTTTAAAGATTAAAGGCATAACATTTAATCCTCTAACGACAAAAAGATGTTTGTATTCTTAATCAAAGCTAAATTGTTTTTGTTGTTGGCACACTCAGATAAGGTATTGATATAGGACCACTTGTAAAAGAAGTAAGGAGGGTCTTCGTAGGCACACTCTATGTGTCCAATATGTATAGGTTCAACAGACTATAAAATCTTATATGTTTAGAGTTAAAGTGCTTCAAGGAAGAGTTTTGAACTCTCTAGGTATAAACATGAGAAGATGTTGGACCTGAAATTCCAACCATGCAAAAAATGGAGAGTGTAATTTTTAGGGTTGTGACTTCAGGATATCCCAATCATGGTGACGTTGGGGTGAAGGGGCCAGTCTCCTACCAACTGGTACGTAGGGGCTAGTCTAGCGGGGGAGTATTTTCCCTTGGGGTTGGATGCCCAATACGGATTATCATCTCACTATGTTTGAACTTTGTGGAAGGTACGGGAGATGTGAAGAGCAGTGATGGTGTAGCCTGTTTTTGCTAGCCAGGATGTGTTGGAGTTGTTATACACATACACTGTGGGAAGATGCTCACAACTTGGTGTTGGAGTTACATTGTTGCGGCGAAACTGGCGAGTGGTTCCGAGACATATGGTCGACATAACTCAAGACCTCTAGAGGTTCTATGTAAGTACCCACAAACCATTTTCTTGTCTCATTGTACATGCCTTGTCACGACGGTGTTGCTTATGCTTGAATGGCTACCATCGCTATAATTTTGAGTATAAAAAATTCCTATGCCCATCACATACTCTTGGTATTTTCTGAACAATAGACATAGTAAACAAAACGAGCGCTTTTCAATTTTTTATTAAAAATTTGTCAAGGAAGACCACAACATTTTGGGTGAGGAGGTTTGACACAACAAAAAATTTGAAACAAAGTATTTTGGAAAAATGGGGCCTTCCAACCCACTTTCAATGCCTCCAATATGAGGGGAGGGTTGTGGAAAATTCTGCTCGGATAAAGGATTTTCATATACACTAGGAACGCCACTGTGATAATGAATGTGGGGTTAAGGGGTGGAGCTTGGGGTTTTAGAACACATACAGGAACAACATCTTGTTTAAAGATGTTTTAAAAAATCAACCCTCCTCTTATGTTGAACCAAAACTAAACATATTGGGCCTATGCATTGTTGAAAAAATGGAGATATCCCCTACAATGGAAGTGGATACTTCAGAGGTTGATTCCATCTTCTATACCATGTAAACTAAGGCGATTATTTGTCAATTTAATGGTTTTTGGCCAAAACTAAAAGCTTTGCATCAATGGATTTTTTTCTTCTTGGACAAACAGTTGCGACCTTTATCTGTGTTCCAAAGGATTTTTCATTGTTCATTTTGATGCATAGAACGAATATGATTTTGTTTTAAATGAAGGGCCATAGTTTTGGGGAAATGTGGGGCTTTTTTTAACCCCATGGTTCCTAGAATTTGATGCTACAACCATTGTCATATCATAAATCTCAGTTTGGGTGAGGTTTCCAAACCTCCCTCTTCCTTTTTAACACCATAAGGTTCTAGAGGATATCGATAAAACACTGAGGAAATTCAAGAAGAGGGATTATGAAAGAAATGAGAAAGGTATCTTCATCTTTGCTAAGATATGTGTGGAGATTGAACTAAGCAAAGGTCTATCAAATCACATTATGCTTAATCACAAAGAGTTACAGTAGTCACAACCTCTAAACTAAGAGAACACAACTTTCAGGTGTAGGAATTGTTTCCAAACAAGACACTTGAAGACCACTTGTCCACAAATAAAAAAAAGCAACCGAAAAAGTGACACAAAGTTCATGTGGGTGGTAGTTTTCACAATCACCAGTGGTGGAAGAAGAAGAAATCATGGAGGTTTCAAACATAGAGGAATGAGGCTTTCAGGAGCCTAGCACTACTATCCACGATCAGTGTGGGACAGTTATAGTTCTGAACCAGGTGGGAGAATTACTGTCATAGTAGATTCAAAAGGAAGAAGAAAAAGGGGCCATGAAGAGGGAACACATATTAGAAAGTTCAAAGTCAAACAAAGATGATGCTACTGGGTCATTGATGGGTGTTTGGGCCATGGTTCTAGTAGTTCCTAAGTCTGGGGTTTGAAATCAAGTTCAGAAGAAGAAGGGAAAGAAGGGGAAGTCTAATGATTCCCACATTATTGGTTCTTCCTAATTGTACTATATTTATCCTTTTTTCTTTTTGTTTGGAAAATGTAAGCATACATATGTTTTTATTTTCTTTGTTATTTTGTACCACACAAGGATTTTGGTAGATCCTTGAGGAATGCACGCTTTATGTGTGTAGTTACAAAATGTATTTTCTTCTCTTTATGAATGAAAGTACGGGTCTCTTTTCTCCATAAAAAAACATGAGAAGATGTTCTTATTAAATCATATTTGATCTGTAAATTGTTGTGGATATTCCATTAGAACAGTTTGTCACAACAAATTGGATAATTACTCAACTTTATTATTAATTTTTCCTTATATTCTAGATTCTTTATTTTCTTACTTAATTAATTAAATTAGATAAAATGAGAGAAACATGAAACAAAAAGAAATGCATACACCATCCACAATAGATGTAAATATCTACTTTGGGAAATCCTTATGGGAGAAAAACCAATTAGAATATGAGTTTACTCAACTATCCTTTCTTTGATATAGAAAATTTGCAAGTACGAAGGAAGAGGTACTCTCTATGGAATTACCTAAGACCTATGGCCTTGTTGACGGCATTGGATACCGCCAACATACATGGGATCTCCCTAATATGAGGTCCCAATTAGGCCTCACATTGTTTGGTGTAGGAGTCCCATCCGAAATATGGCCTGACTATTGTTTACTTAAAGATATTCCTTAGGTTTAGTGGTTACCATGAGAGAGAAGTGCACATGTCTTGTTGAATGTGCAAGCGAGTGTGCCTTGTGATTGTTCAATTGTAGATGTATCAAGGTTATTTCACTGCATAGGGGGGATAAAGTGAGCCTCTAAGAGAGAAGTAATACTACTACCCTAATGGAGACACACACAAATGAGAAAGATTCATCTAACATCAAGCGAAATAGTTCACATAGATGTGACGATCATTATAAACAATACAATACATTTCCAATAAGTTAAGCACCGAAGTCACCAAAATAGTTCAATTACTCTAGTACATGTGAAAGAAAACATAAATCATAAACATTCAAAGAGTATTCTTAGAAACATCCACAATCCATGTGTGAAAATGTGTTGGCTTGCAAGGCTTAGATATTAAGAAAAAGTTCCAAGATACATAAATAAAATGAACATCACTAGCTCCAATAGTGGAGCGTTAGAGCCACTACTTTCTCCCCAAAAGCACTAACTTTGTCTCTCTAATGACTTGTGGGAGAAGCCAAGGTTAAAATTCCTTTACATGAGTAATGAGGATACTTTTATAACTTAAATCATGACCTTTCATTTCCACATGACTCTTAACTTTCCAACTCCTAATGACCTTTGGACTTCTACAACCTTTGGACTTCCAAATGACTTTAGGAATTACATATGACCCTTGGTAGTATATGTGTTTTGGAGTTCTGTTGTAGCGGCTACAACCAACATCCAAAATTTTGCCTATGCTTTGATTTTGGAGGCTTCCTTCTTATCCACAAAATCTTATATTGTACTCATCTAGGTTTTCATGCTTTGACTAAGACTTATCTTTTCATTTGTGCTTGTGTTTCCTTGTTTCCACACTTAGTTGATCTTTCTAAGTCACAATCTAACCTCCTCACTTGGTCTTACAACATTTCTAGGCTTGCCTCCAGAAATTGTGCAATCCTTGAGGGAAAGCAACCTTGATGATTGGAATTGCGCAGTTTATATTAGCAATTAGCCTGAGCTCATAAACTACAGTCATGGAAGGCAACCCAAAAATTGCGCAATCCCTCACTAAGCTCAAAAATTGAGCAATGCATTGAGCTTGAAAGTTTCCCAGTTGCCATAATTGCATAGTCTTTCCCAGCAGTGTGCATCGTAAGTTTCCCCAAAAAAGCCAAAAAAGAAAAAAACATCCTTGAAAAATAGAGATCTATTATTAGTATCTTGAAGGAGGTAGCTCCTCTATTTTTAGAAACTTCCACAAGGTGTCGTTTTTCCTTGATTTTAGGCATGTGCGTCATAAACCTTAATTCACTCAAATATATTTAATCGATGCCTCTAGAGCTCATTTGCATATTCGATCTTGGAGCTCTAACATTCCCGAGGAGATCAAGGAACCTTCAATGCAATCGTAGTCGCTTTTCCAGGTGAGTTTCACTTTTGTTGCCTTTTGCCACTTGTTTTGTTGCTTTTTGTCATTTTTCTTGTGTGAGTGTTGTTTTAGTTATTTATCTTCATATTTATTGGTGTTTCAATGTATTTTAGCCTATAGAAGTGTTGTTCTAAGTTATCATTTACCTTTCACAAGTGTCACATAGGTTAATTCTTGTTTTTGCACTAATGGTCGTCGTTTCAGCGACTCTCCTCACATACTTTTTTTCCTTCTATTTTTTCATTTTATGCACTTGATATATATTGATTTACTCATACTTAGTTAGATATGCACACAAGCTCACACCATTACTCACTTTTTCTTGTTTTCCACACTTCCACCAAGCTGATTTGCACTTTCATTGGTCATATTTTGCCTTGCCTAGTTGGGCACTGTGCAATCCTAAGGCTCAAGCTAAGAGCTTGGCCTCAGGAATTACGTAGTGTGCAGTACAGGCTGGACCAACTAGGAGTTGTGCAATTCTATGGCTTATCTTGTCACCTTGCCCACTGAGACAATGCAATGTGCAGTCTCTCCTAGTCTTTGTCAAGGTTAAACTACGCATTGTGCAGTCTCAAGCCTTAATTTGCATCCTTGACTGTTGAGACTACGCAATGTGCAGTTTCCACAGCTAGTCTCCCTTTCTTGTTGATGAAAACTATGCAATCCCTCTCATCAATTGCCCAGTTTGTTGCTTGATCATGCTTTGAATGTATATTTGCAAGAGCTAATGTTTATTTTCCATGAGTGTCCTTTTTGTCCCACAGGTACCACACTTGTGAATCACTTCTCTCCAATAGTCACTATTACCATGACACCAAAGAGAGTTGTTTCAAAAGATACCACTGAAAGCAGTACTAGGGAAGTGGTTGAGCAAATACCAGTAGACTTTCCAATTTATGCAGACACTCAATTGTTTATAGAAAAGGGGTCAACACTAACATGGAAACAAGTTAATGAATCTCTTTCAGCAAAGAGCCTTGAGGCAAATCTAGAGGACCGACAGGGTTATTTCAGTATCTGGTAGTCAGGACTACACAAGGTTGCATGCAGATATCCAGCCTTCCCATGTGCAAATGTCATCAGTTGGATTGTTTCACACATTGATGAGAAGACGATGACATTAAGCAGTTCCAGTGGACAGAATCTTTCTACCTTTCAGGCAGAAGATTATCAATGCATGTATCACTTTCTTGAGCCAATGAAGCTCATGGAATCATTTTTCTATTCCACCAACAGTTATGTGAACACAAGAGATATTGTTAAAGGCTGGGTGAAATATCCATCGAAGTTTTGAAAGACACCCACCCATTCATACAAGACAAAGTCTCTCAGGAAGGCCTACCAACTCTTGGTTATCTTAGCTTGTAGGATGCATGGTCAGCAGAGCATGGAGACCTTTCCTGAAGGGTGGGAAGTCTTATTGAACCAGGTTGTGAATAACAGGAATCCTTTCAACTGTTTATATTTGTTGGCTCAAAAGTTGAGAGCCCATGTAGCATAGACTCAGAGTCCTCCCAATGGTGAGCAAGCAAGGTTTTATATGTCTACATATTTATTGGACGCAATTTGTGCACAACATGAGTTTCCTGGCATGAATTGGGCATGGACACCATAAGAAATTGTTGTGCATATTTACTGTAGCCTGCTTTCGGATTGCATTCATCGAGGAGTAATGGAAAATCAAACTAACCATTTCATCATCCCGCTTTACGAGATCATATTTCAAGAAGATCCACCTTACATGTCACGAGGAGAAATGGAAGCAATAGTAGAGATCACAGATTGGTATGCCTCATCGAGTGGCACCTTCCATGTTCAGTGGCGATAAGTCGCCACATGTTTTACCAAGGTATGCCACCAACAAGCTTGCCATGCAATAAATTTCATATCATTCTGCCACAGGGTTTTCAACATCTTTGCATAGGAAGAAGAAAGCACCATGGCCCACTCTTCCTTTGCAAATTGGATTATACGAGATAAAAAAATTGAAAGTCATGGATACCGAGGGAAAGGAGATAATGAAGTTTACATTTGGTACTTGAGACTTTAATATGTATGATCCCCGTAGTATTTGCAATGACCACTGTGCGAGAACTCACTTTCAATGGATCAACTGGGCTTTTCATTGGCTAGAGGAGGACCCATGGAGGAATTGCCACAATGCCTCCAAACTTCATGATCTATTTAGTTTAACAGAGACTTCACAGGCTACTCCGCAGAGGGCAGCAACTGCAGAAGCAATAATGGTATAAGGCAGCAATCCCATGTAGGACAAGGGAAAGATAAAGATTGTTAACACTCCAGGGGGAGAACAAAGTTGCAAGATGATAGCAAATATTATTATTATGAAAGAAGCTTTAGCAGCAAAAGCAAAGAAGAAGCATAGGATATAGAGAGAAGAGTAGAGGAAGAGAGAAAAGCAGAGGTTGCAAGAAGAAAAATAGAAACTGAAGGAAAAACAGGAGTTAAGGAGGAGAGAACAAGAAGAAAAGCATAAACAAAAAGAAGAATAAAGGCAAGGTGCAATGGAAGAAGAAACAACATCGATATAAGTTGAAGAGCGGGAACAGAACCTACCAGCAGCTGAGGAGGAAGGTGAATAGATGCAGTACCTGGAGCTTTATCATCAGATTGAGCACTTGATTGAAGTGACAGACATGGAGATGGAACAAGAGTCGCATTATGAAGATGTTGATTTGATGTCAAGCACACCACAGGTCATTGTTCAGTATCCACCACCTTCAGCAGCAGAGCCATCCTCGAGTAAGGAAGGGGATGTTGTTCCTCTTGACGATGATCCTGTAATGGATTTGTACAATATGTCATTTGATGAGTTCCAAAATAATAGTGTACAAGCATAGAGAAATAAGTTTCCAGATGATCATACATCGCCTGCATTTGTTAGAGAAAGGGTGATAGTGGTATACACTAGGAAGAATCCAAATGTCAATGTCGAAACCAACTTGGCCTTTGTAAGTGCAGCGAGATCAAACATTCAGTGTTTGATGGTTGAGAATAAGCAATTTCCACAGAACTTGTAGGTTGCCAGGCAAGAGGCAGAACAACTCTGCACAGCAACACATAATGCAACTTTTGCACATGTCTACTTGGAGGAGATGAGAGCAGTGATACTTGTTGAAGTATTAACACATGGAGAAACCATGTGGAGCCTCTATGACGAGTTTGTGACTGTACATAAAGCAGTTCTCTGTTTGCATGGCCTAGAGTAGCAGAGAAAATATTTTGTTAAAACTCTCAATAACATACAAGCAAACATTACCTATGTGCAAGAATGGAAAATGTGATACAAAGGGGCATCGCTTGACTTAGTGAAGAAAATGAAGCCACAGCCGGAGCTGGAGAGAGCATGATTTCAGATGTTGATTCAAAACAACAAGCAAATCGCCTCATTTATTGGCAGCATTCAATCCTCATATGTAGAGTTGTTTAGTGCCTTGGATGTCTTAGTGAAAACACACAATATCCCATCAGTTGGTTTGCTCACCAAATCCAAACCCAAGGACTAAGTCCGGTAGGAGATCAAAGAGTACTTGGAGTAGCTGAGACAAAATGACACCAAGGAATATTTGGAGTTGAATAGGCAGAACATGTAGAACTACATCAGTGGTCTTGTCCAAATTAGAACAACGTTGCTCATGCTTCAGAGGGAAGGTGAAATCGGTTCCAAGTTATTGTACCCAAATTCCATGGAGGATAGATTCCACTTCTAGCCAAACACCATCACGCAGTTTTGGGATGTCATCATACAATATCAAGATTGGCACCAATATGTTACCTCGAAGCATCAAGTAGAAGTTGTTGAGCTAGAATTCTCCCAAAATCAAGAACCATTGTGTTTTGTCTTGCTAGTTTGTCAAGTTGTCTCTAACCTATTTTGTCTTATATGGGTACAAGTGCAAATTGTAATATTATTTGTAATTATATTGTAAGTGAAATTCCAAGTGTCAATATTGGAATATGAAGAGTCATGATGTAATGTAATGTGTCATTTTGTAAATAAGTTCAAGAGTCATGAGGGTAGTCCAAAGGTCACAAAAGGGAGTTGAAGAATCACCCCCTCTTGCTATAAATAGAACATCATAACTCATGTAAAGGGATTTTGGGAGACAAGATTTAGGACAGGCTTAGGCTTAGAAGGAGCTTAGGAGTATTGTGAAGAGCCTTGGATTCTCTGTAGTGTAGAGCAAGTAGACTTATGTGGAGGAGCAGGTGTTCTTGACTTTAATTTTCCACTATTGGGGCTAGTGGTCTGTCAGTGGTGTATGTATGAATGGAACTTTCACTTATAATAAAACTCAGAGCCGACACACTTTTATGCATGTGTTGTGAATATAGTAGGACTATTCTTGTTGTATTTTCAATGTATGTTATTTATCTTATGCTTATTCTTATGAACTATTTCATTTGCATTTGTATGAATCTTGTTGAATGTGTGTTGTTGTATTAATTTGTCACCATAACGTGTGGACTATTTTGCATCTTATCTCATGGGGTCATTATGCTCGTGTGCTTATTTCAAGATGCGTACTCTTACAGGATTCCAAGGGGCACACTTACTTTTCCCTTCATGTGTTGGAACCTTCATGCATCACACTTGACTTTCTGCAGGGTCACACACTTTCTCTCACCGAAGTTGCCATACTTCACTCTACACATTTTCGCAGTCAAGGCATAACATTACCACCCACTTTTGGGACTCCTACTCCAAATGGTGTGAGGTCTAGTTGGAACTTCATATCGGGGAGATCCCCTGAATGGTGGCAAGTCTAGCACTATCAACAACTTCCATGACTATTTTTTCCATACATGACTCTTGGACTTCTACTTCTTTGTTTTTGCATGATTACATTATTACATCACAACTTCCACATCATCATATGATGAAGACACAACATGCCACTATCCTTGATGACTGGGACTAATAGTGATTGATGGAATGGACTTTCTTCAATGTTGACATGGTTGCAACTTGTGTCTTCATTCTTCATGTAGCTTCTGATCCTTGATGTCTTCACCCTCCAAAGGGTCTTTGATCTAATGGAGTCTTCAGGGTGCTTTGATCATCGAGATTTCAATGTGTTCTTTATTATTCAATGCTTTCTTTGTTTTCCTTCTTTGCCTAATATTCCTCATGTGTGCTTGCCATATTCTTTCTGGAATACCTGTATCTGCAATCACTCATGAAAAGAAACCATCAGCCTAAAAATCTCCTATTCTAACATGTTTTATGCAAATTTTCTGCTCATGCCTTTTTAGCGTGCCTAAAAAGGGAAAGGAGAGCTTATGGGCATAATGGCACACTCCAAAAGGTTGAAGGGATGAAGGGATTATGCTTCATGGCTTCAGCGTGCACCCATGAACTCAAAAGAAAGAATCAGTCAAGAGAGGGCACATGGTGCAAGTCTGAAGGGTAAAGCGGAAGGCTTCAGGCTTCCCAAGTGCGTTGTGCACTCAAGGGAGAGAAGGAGGGTGCAGGGCACACTCCTAAAGGCTGAAGGAGGAGGCTTCAGGGTGCACTCATGTGATCAAGGCACCTGGGAAGGTGCATGGCGCAAGTTCGAAGGATGAACGATGAAGCTTCGTGCCTTCGAAGTGTGCTCATGCACTCAAAGGCTCAAGAGGGCACATGGAACATTGTGGAAGGATGAAGGGTGGATCTTAAGGCCTTCAAGGTGTGGTCATGCACTCAAGGAGGGAACATTCCTTTGGGTTGAAGGAGTGTGCGCAAAGGAAGACTTGGTTTCTAAAAGGGCGTAGTTCAGAGTAAGGAACGGGTAAGGGCTTAAGGAGTGAGATTTGCGCCCTTGGAAGGCACATGGAACATTTCCAAATAACAAAGGATTCCCAATCAAGGCTTCAAGGTCTGTTCATGTGCTCTTGGCCTTAAGGGGTTCACTTTGAAACCAAAATTTGTCTAAGTTTGGAAGAGAGGAAAGGGGCGAACATGATAAGTTTAGACAAAAAATTGGAGTGCTACACCTACCAAATCATCAGGAAAACTTAGAAAAACTTGAAAACTTAGAAAAACTTGAAAAATAATAAGTAAACATCAAAATTCCACTTTATAAACATTCCCCAATGATCGAGGTGGATCTTCGGGAACACACACAGGACAAAGAGGGCTTATGGATGCTTGAAAATCAAAGTCATCAGGACGTCTTCGACCTAGGACCAGATCATAGATCTCATCGTCCTGATCATGTAGGTGCAAACGGTTCGTCAAACTGAACTCATATGCAAAAGATAGAGCTTTTCAAAGTTTGACATGGTAAGGAAAAAAGTAAGGCCCACAGTTTGCCACATAACATCCCAGTAAGAAAGTGGGGCCCACATGGCAGCCCATCAACCAGTGACATATGGCAATCCGTTATTGATCTCTTAAACCTGCACAAGAGATAACAAAAATCATTTTTGGTTATTAAATAACTATATAACAAAATTTTGTTTTATAATTTATTAAAATAACTAAAAAAAACATATAATACCCCAGAGTCAAAAAATTATGGTTGTATTAAAAAATCAAAAGGGTCAACGTGAATGGTAATTATTAAACAAACCATATTATAAAAGGTATGGTTGTTACCACTATACTCCATTAATAAACAAAACCAACGTGACTTTAAAATGGAGTCAAAACAAAGTTGAAGCATGATTTAGTGGTGGTCTAAATATAAGGTTGGTTATATATATAGCCAACACCATTATAAAAGAAACAAACCCACGTGCTTGTGACAAAACCAAATCACATAAGCCAAAAGTTACCCACGTGCTTGTGACAAAACCAAATCACATAAGCCAAAAGTTTTGTGAACGACTATAACGAAGGGTTTCGGCGGGGCTTGGGTAGCGGCCACGTATGTGGTCCCGCCCCCCAAAGCCACCGCCTACCCTGGGAATAACATTAATACTCGACAATGATTCGTTTATATACGGTGGTCACACCAAACCGTAAATGCCACGGTTACGGGCATCTGCGCCATTTTAACACAACAAAATGGTGGTAGGTTCCGCCGAGATTCAAACCGGGAACCACTAGAACAATTTGCCTTCTTTTACCAACAGGGCAATGGAGCCTTTTTGAAAAGTCCACCCGAATTTTGATATAAACCTGTCATTTTCATAGTGCGAGAAGGAAGGACGGTGCAGGCACGGATTTCGAAGTAGAAGGTGAGCACGGTTTTCAAGGGGTTTTATTAATTGTTTAACGTAGGGATCATGAATTTTGCAAGAAGGCAAAATTTTCAACTTCTCAGAAATTGACAAATTTTATATGGATTTTACACTTCTTATCGCCACGAACACGATGGTGCTATCCATTTTTCAATCTGAAGTCTGTGTCTTCCAATCATTTCCAGAATGCACGCGGAATCATGATTTCAGGGGAAAACAATGAGCGGAACCATGAACCATGAAATTTTTCCGAGGTAAAATTTCACTTTGTGAGAATATGGTCGAGATAGACTTGTTTTTCATGGTTTTTCATAGGGATCCTAATGGTGAAATCAGATTTGACATCTAAGCAGCGGATTCTCAACTCATCCCTGAAATAGAATCTTTGAGGAATCCCGAGGAAATCTAAAAGATTCTTTGAGCTCCGAATTTTCAAATTCTTAGAAGTTAAATTTTGGACAGTCGATTCAACACTACTCGATGCCACAAATCTGATGGTGTATTTAGATTTGTCTTTCTCTCATTTCTTCTTTCAGTCACTTTTATAAGTGCCAGTGCAGATGTCCACATTCATGTGCAAGCAACCATTTTCCTGCGATCAATGCCTTGAGAGCAATGCTCTGAGCAGCTTCAACAGTGTGACGTCCACTTCTTCAGATGACCCTTGGTTGTGAGGTATATGATGTGTTCATGTACTTCTTCTTTCTGCATTATGTTGTATAGATCCATGATTGATGTTGATGCAGGATCTTGTTTATTACATGTTGTCATGATTCCTTGCTTGATTTGATGCGAAATCTTCTATATGATGTACTTGCTGTCATAACTCCTTATGTTATGTTTTGAGATCCCTTGTTGTATGTTGTTGGGATACTCTTGTTGTCGTTATGCATGTGTTTTGCTTTGACATCCCTTTTGTGCCATGTTGGCGGGATGCGCACCATACTTATTTTTGTATCATACTGATAGGAGTCTGTTTTTGATTGAGAGTTCTAGTTGTGGAACATGTCTTAGAGCCACTCTTACATGATGGCATTCTTCCTTGTATGACCGAGACATCATCTCTGTGTACATCATCTTTATTGACAACACATAATGCAGCAGCCTACACCATCTTAACACCGGGGCCCATAGACGTAGTCCCTCCTGGACGAACTGCGTTATCAATGGCATTTGTTTTCATCTACTAATGATTGTTATGTTCCTCTTCTTTATAGTCTGCAGTTGTATTTGTTAATGTTCTTTTAAAATACAATTTTAACACATCACGAAAGTAAAAGGTCTTGGAAAGGTCCTTCTTCACACCCAAACTTGGATCACCCAAGCACAACGCATGAAGTGTGTGCGACTGCGACCCAAAAGTGTTGTTTTACATCAACAAAGGTGCTATGACTATGAAATGCACTAAATATGTTCTAATCAATATGATGACACTTGATAACACTCAAGAACTATTGAAACATATAATATGACATGAAACAACACTTAAAACCAAGAAGACACTTGACAGGACGATAAAGTAGGCTCCAAAATTTGAATGTAGTGAAATTTTGGAGGGTGTTGTACCAGCGACAACACTTGGCGATACACTTGGAAACATTTTGAGTTAAAAGGTCAGACCTTTAGGAAGTATTGATTCACCAATTGGATCACCTATACTTTCCCCCTTTCGACTCGGTTATACACATAGTACCTTACTTCCTTCTACTTGGTTGAGCACACAAAAGATACACCATATCATAATTGTTTCAATCTAGGAGAGGGTAATGTGCGTTGTGAGTTTATGATATTTAGAGTATGATTTTTCGTCTCTGGTGTTGCTCCACAACCAGTAGGCCTAGACAGTACCCCGACAGAGTCACATCAGGAGAAAAAATCTTTCTTCGTTCCCAACAAGCCTGGAGATTACCTCGGCAAAATCAATTGTTTCACCTCCTTGTGCAAGAGTCATTTATCTTCTTTCACACTTTATTTATTTATTTAATAGTATTGTGAATCGACACTTATTATTTTCAACGGGTGGAAGTGGGATCTCGACTTATTAAGAGTAGAGGAGGTTTCCCCTTCAGAGAAGTATTTTAAGACCTTTGTTATAGGTTTGCTCACTTTAGATTTTCCCCTTATCCTTTCTCTAATAGATTGGACAATTGTTAACACACAAGTAGATTTACACCAAGTTGAGTAGTTAGATACTAACATAGGCACAAATATAATGTGTTCCCTCAAGGTTCTCCTTTTGGATTTATCGTATTTTCCGTCTAGACTTTGCTCAACCTACGGAATTTTCCCCAAAGAAAGAAGGATAAAAAAAAATGAGTGTTGTGGTTGTCACACTTCTCTTTTATTCCATGACAACGTATTTTTCAGCCATGCACCTTTTATACAAGGTCTTATTTATGTACAATGACCAAGACACAACAAAATAGGATATGACTAACACGACACACATACGACCAACACTACTGAAAAAAGAAAAGAAAGGACATATTGTACAAGAAGCACATCTTGTTGCTGTTATTGAAAATAATGTTTCCAATCTCGATCATTTACAGGAAGGGGGTCAATCCTCTCATCTAAGGATTTCAGCTTGAAGGTATTACCACTGAGTGTTTGTTCAATGCTAAATGGGCCAATCCAAAAGGGTTGAAACATTGTGTGTTTTCCTTTCTCTTCATGGGGTTTATCCCACTTCAGTAATAGATCACCCACACCGAAGCTCTTTTCCCCTATGGATTTCCTATCAAGCCAATGTTTTACATGGTTTTGGTGAACAGTAAATCTCTCTTTGGATTTGAGCCTTTCTTCCTCAAGTTTGAGTAAATTTTCTATCCTGCTCTTAACCATAAAGCAAGGTCTGCCTTGGGACTCTTGGGAGAGTTGTAAGGCTAGAAGATACAGGTTTCGGGGCAAGATAACTTCTTTAATGTAAACCAGAAAGTATGATGAGGTCTTCAAGGAAGGATTAGGAGTTACATATTCATCCCATAATGCATTAGTAAAAGCGTTATGCTAGTTCCTTTGCTAAGAGAATATGGTTTTCTTAATTATGCGGATAAGATTTATGTTTGTTGATTCAACAAAACCATTTCCCTACGGGTAATAATTAGATGCATGCTTTAATACAATCCAATTTTCTAATGTGAATTCATAAAGTTTCAATGATGAAAAGTAAGTAGCATTATCAATGACAAGTGATGTTGGAACGGTAAACCTGGTTATAATATTTTGTCCCAAAATGTGGATGACTTCCTGGTCATCTACTTGTCTCAAGGGAGCTGCTTTGACCACAAAGTGAAATAGTTTGTCGTTGTCAAAATATATTGATGTTGCTTTGACGAGTGAGGAAAGATTTCTCTGATAATATCTAGGCTCCACTATTGAAAAGGTTCCTCAACAACTACTGGTGGCAGCAAGGCAGCTAACCTCTAATCATGACTAGCGCATCTCTGACAAGTTGGGCACTTACAGACATAAGAGTGAGCATCTTTGAATAAAGTGGGCCAATAATAACCTGCCCTCATGATGTTTAGCATTGTTGTCTCACCAGCATATTGGCCACCTATTGGCCCATTGTGGAAATCTCTAAGTACCTTTTCTATATCCTATGGCTCAAGGCACCTTAGCAGGACAGAGTTGTGGTGCTTTTTGAAAATCACTCCATGAACTAGCTCGTAGGATGGATAGTTTAAACGAATTTCCCTCTTTTGTTTATTTGATAAGTATTTAGGCAAGGTTCCATGCTCTAGAAATTGTTGTATGTTGCAATACCATGGCACTATATACGTGGACTGAGGAACATGTTCAACATTGTACATTTCTATCTCCTACTCCCAACCTGAAAGATATTTCTTGGGAGCATCTCTTGCTTCGGTTACTAGATTACAAAGGCCATGACCCTTTATGGTGTGAACTACTTTGAACTCCAGATCATATTCTTGCAAGCAGGTCATCGAATTTTCCCTCTTCTCACCCAGCTCTTGCTACATGAAGAGTGTTCTTACCGCTGGATGAGGCACAAATATGATCATGTGAGCTTTTAAAAGGTATGGTCTGAAATATTTAACTACCTTGTATACAACATATGCTTGTTTTTCAATGGAAATATAATTTATTTCTGACCCTTGTAGATCGACATTCATAAAAGAGACAGGTCTCTCATTTCCTTGAGTATCCTTTTAAGACAATATGGCCACAATAGAGGAATCTGAACCAAAGATATAAAGCAGGAAATATTTTCCATAATTTGGACTAAATAATGTGGGTGGATCAGCAATAGCCTTCTTGACTCAATCAAAAGTGTCATTTTCTCGTTTGTCCCATTTATATGTTGCATCTTTCTTAATCATCTCTTGTATAGGCTTCACTATCTGCGCATAACTGGAGATGAATTTTCTTAGGAAATATATCTTTCCCAAGAAAGACTGCATAACCTTCTTATTCACTTGGAACGTGATTTGCGTAATGGATTTAAGCCTCTCAGGATCAATTTTAATTCCTCCCATGATGTGCCTTAAGAGAGTCCCTTCTGACACATCAAAGATGCTTTTCTTGGGATTGAGAGAAATCCCATACTTTCGACACTGCTCAAATATTTGTTTCAGATGACATACTTGATCTGATATTTACTTGGAAAACACAGTGACATCATCCAAATAAACAACTACGATCTAACCAATAAGGCCTCATAAATCAATGTCCATCACTCTTTGAAATGTAGCACTAGTGTTGGTAAGTCCAAATGGTATTCTCTTGAAAGAAAATGTTCCCCATGGTCCTGAAGGTAGTTTTCAATCGACTTGGTTCCGCTACTAGCACTTGATTGTAACCAGAGAAACCATTTAGTAGCAAGAACATCTCAGACCCAGATATCGTTTGGAGGATCTATTCCATGGATGGAACTGGATAATTATCTTTATCATATACCCAGTTGAGATTGTGAGAGTTTACGCATAACCTTATTTCACCAGACTTCTTTCTGACTGGGACCAAGTTTGAAACCCAAGTGAAATATCTTATTTTAAAAATGATCCGGTCATGTAGTAGCTTTCTTAATTCCTTTTGGATGAGGGGCTCCAGTGTTGGATGGACTTTCCTTGGTTTATGTTGGAACTGTTTTACCCCTTCCTTTATGGGAATTACGTGTTGGATAATATGAGTGTCATATGTCTTTAAATCACCATGTGTCCATGTGAACACATCACGGTACTGTTTGAATAAGAGGATAAATGCATGTCATTCTTGTGGTGAACAACATGTACCGAGGTTCACATACTTCGGATCTTCTTGAGTTCCTAGATTGACTTGTTCAATTGATAACTTTGAACTTTGAGTCTTTTTATTGATCGATCCTCTAAATTAGTTTTTTAGGTCATATAACTTCTCTAGGGGCACTGCACCTTTAGGCATAGTGCTTCCTTTCATTACATTAGATGCCTCTTGCAAAGCCTTTTCGTGCTCATCCTATTTTATGGAAACATCCTTGAATACATTTGCATTAGCCATAAAATGTAGTATTTGTTGTTCTTCATTGAAAACACGAAAGTTAGTGACGTTGTCAGGCACAGATGGTTTATATATCATTTCAATAAAAAAACCATTTCTCAATGATGACATTCTAGCATTGCGTTTCCTAATGCACCTGTTCAACATTTCTAAGCCTAGGAACAAAAATGATAATAAAATCTTTAAAATAATTAATTAAACACCATACCTCCTGCTAGTAGTTTTTAAGATTTGGTGAAATACAGTGGATAGTATCCCGCACCTAACGAGTGACCACCTCTGAGTCACCAATTACCTTGAAAATTTCTACCTTTAGATCAATGGTATTCTTCAATCCAAGAACGAGTGCTTCATATTCAGCAATATTATTGGTACACTCGAACTCCAGATGGCATGAAAGGATATGCTTCTTATTATATGGGTCTACAAGTACACTACCAGATCGAGAGCCATCCTACATCTTTGAACCATCAAAATATAAAGTCCAAATATTATTATTTATTGGGATGCTTCCTATACTTTTATTACTATTACCTTGTACATCTATATTACAAGATACATTTGCACCAGTTAGAGAATAAGGAAGGAGCTCAAACTATGTATCTAGTGGGATGGGTGATGGCTATGATTGATAACACCCGTGGTCAATTTTAAGGAAACGATTTACAAAAACTATATCAACAAATGCAACAGGCTCGTTATGGCCCTCAAGTGGTGTCACAATGTGTTTCATATATTGCTCACTTTCCACTAGAATATAGTTATTTATGCCCTTCTACAAAAGCCATAAATGTGGCCAGTTTGTAGAAAAATACCCTTGTAATTTACTAGACCAGTCTTTGCTCAGGAGTACGTCGTAGGCTTCTGAGATGTCCATAATTACAATATTTATACATTGGTGAACTCATTGATAAGATGATAATCAAATAAGAACAGTATTGAGTTGACCAATAGCTTGACAAGAGACTTGTCTGGCTAAATGATTTGTGCATCAGTTTTATCCCATTTTCATTTATTTTCTTGGCAACAGATAATGGAATTAGATTCACAAATGCACCAAAAACGACTAAACAATTATGGAAATTGCAATTAAAAATTTCAAATTTTAACAAAAATGGAGGACAGAGAATGTCAGCTTCTAATGTTACAACATTAACTACAGATTCAAGGGTGGATAAATTTTCATTGTAGATCAACAGATTATGCAATATACTAAAGCAAACTACAAGATCTACTTCTACAACAAACTTGCGGAAGCTTAATCGAATATGAGCAAGATCAATTAGAACACATATCATAGATGAAGAGAAATCAATCACCCATGAACACAGAAGAATAACCCGGGGAAAGCCTCAGCCTAAAACCCCAATCTCTGTATTATCGTACAAGTGGAAATATGTTTAGATTACAAAAAGAATCAGCTCACAAGCTATCATGCTCTCTCTGCAATCAAAGAATACAGCTCACAGACTGAATAGACACAAGATATGCCTTTCCTCAGCCCTCCAAGCCTCTTATTTCCTTGTGCAGTTTTTCTTGGGGTCCAATGATGCCACCTGTGTGATTGGCCTCATCACACACTCACTAAACTGAAGAAGTAACTGCGCAATCTCCAAGGAATGAATTCCTTCTGCATGCAAGAGATATCCTCCAAGGAATATTCCTGCAACTGATAGGACATTGTCCCATCATATGATCTCAACTGGGTCTCTGTTTGAACTGACATGCATGAGTTATTTATGAGAGAATATTCAGTTATCTGAAGTGCAGCAATTACATGCATGCATGCATTAACTAACTGAACTCACAATTAGTTCAACAAACTATTTGAACTAATCTAACTAGATTTAACTCAATTAACTAAGCTAACTAATTACAACTCAAATTACAACTCATCCTTATCTCTTTAACTAAGGGATAAATTCCTCAATTAATGGGATAACTGTTGCATGTCTCCACATAAACTTCATGTTTGATTTTCTACAACTAATTAACTCAAGATGAATTAATTAATTATTTTAAAAATAGCTGCTAAGATCAAATTCGAATTTTACTTCTCTATTTTAGTTTAGGGACTAACTAAAATAGGAAGGTATCCCAAAATGCTATTTATGGCAGTGTTATTTTCAACACTTCTATATTTAGCATTTCTTGTTGCTATTTTCAACACCCCCTCTCAACAAGAAAGGGATTATCAATAACCCCAATCCTATCTCTGTGGAACTCGAACTTGCATTTTGACAATGCCTTCGTCAAAATATCTGCATCCTATTCCTCGGTCAAAACATACAGCAACAACATGATCCTCTTGTCCACACAGTCTCGAAGATGGTGATACCGAGTATCAATGTGCTTGGACCTGTCATGAAAAACTGGATTCTCAAAGAGTTTGATATAACTCAGATTATCGTAGTAGATCACAGTTGGATCCATCCTATGACCAAACAATCCCACTAGAATATTCCGCATCCAAATGGCCTCACATGGAGCCTAACTAGCAGCCATGTATTCAATCTCTGCTGAGCTAAGTGAAATTGATCTCTATTTCCTGCTGTACCAGGAAACTGCAGTTGAACCAAGGTTGAAGATTCCTCCAAAAGTGCTCTTCTGGTCTAATGGACTCCTTGCCCAATCCGCATCTATGCAGTCCTGAAGCTTCACTCCCTCTATCCGTCTGTACCACAATCCAAACTAAGATGTGCCTCTGAGGTATCTCAGCACATGCTTCGCTGCCTTTCAAAACAGCTTGGTAGGCTGAACCATAGCTTGACTCAACTGGTTCACTACAAAGCATAAGTTTGGTCATGTGTTCACCAGATACATAACTGAACCCACAAGTTGTCGATAAACAGTAACAACTACTACCTCACTTGAAGTAGCATGCTCCTTCCTCCAGTTCCCAACTAGAAGAGTCTGCATGGGCTTGCACTTTTCCAAGTGAAAGCGCCTGAGTATCTCATTGGCATACTTGCCTTGAGACACAAATACTTCCCCATCTTTTTGCCACACTTCCATGCTTAGAAAGTAGTGCATAAGACCCATGTCTTTCATCTCGAACTCTCTTGCAATGTCCTCCTTGCAAGACTTGATCAATTGATCATCACCTGTCAAAATCAGATCATCCACATACAGAAAAATGATCAGTGGACCTTCTACCATGATGCGGTAAAGGTTCACATCTGCTTCACTCTTGGTGAAGCCTAACCCGGTGAAATAACTGTCGATCATGGTGTACCAAGCACGGGGTGCTTGCTTCAGCCCATACAAATCCCTCTTGAGTCGACACACATGCGACTCATGATCGAAGGTCTCGAAACCTTCTAGCTACTCAATGTACACCTCCTCCTCAATCTTCCCATTGAGGAATGTTGTCTTCATGTCCATCTGATGGATCTTCCAACCCATCTAAGCTGATAGTGCCAATATCGATATGATAGATGAGTACCTTGCTATGGGAGCAAAAGTCTCATCGTAGTCAATCCCCTCGACCTGTGAGAAACCACAAGCAACAAACCTTACCTTATGTTTCTCAACACTACCATCAGCTACCTGCTTTACCTAGTAAAGCCATTTGGAACTCACCACTGACTTGTCGTGAGGTCTTGGGACAACATCCCACACATTGTTCTGAATGATAGAGTCATACTCCTCTACCATTGCATCAACCCAGACTGGTTGCTGCACTACCTCCTCGAATGAAGAAGATTCAGACTCTACACACTCCCCAACTAGGGCCATGTACCTAGTGTACCACTCGGGCGACCTCCTCTGTCTACACTTAGAAGGTGGTTGTCCCACATTCTCCCGCGCATCCAGCCTCAACTTGTCAGCTTCCCTTGAGCATTTCTACCCATCTCTGGAAGTCTTAGCATGAGTGGATGTCTCCACTCCCAGATCCTCTACATCTAGTTGCTTTCTGAAAAAGGCCTCCATAGGTGTCTTCATTCATAGTATACGATGCAGGCTTCTGTTCTGCAAGTATACTGTTGTATTGAATGCCTCAGCCCACAAATGCAGTGGTAGGCTTTGGTCATGCAACATCACTCGAGATGCTCCCACAATCGATCTATTCTTCCTTTCAGCCACCCCATTCTGTTGTGGGTTATGGGGTGTCATCAACTCCCATTTAATTCCTTCTGCAGTGCAGAAGTCCTTAAACTGTTGGGAGACATACTCTCCACCATTGTCGCTATGCAAGGCTTTAATTTTCTTTCTAGATTCTTTCTTTGCCAAGGCTTTAAACTCACAAAACCTCAAGAAGGTCTGATTCTTATTTTGCATAAAGTAGATACAGCATCTACGAGAAAAATCATCAATAAAAATAACATAGTACCTTTGTTTAGTGGTGGAGGCTGTAGAGAATGGTCCACAAACATATTAGTGAACTTACTCCAAGATTGCTCCAGCTCTACTTTCTTGATCCGGAAAGGAAGATTTCGCATACTTACCCAAGGTACAACCTTTGCATGTATTCATCTGCTCTAGTTTTCCCTTGGGAAGTCCGGTAGAAATCTGTTGCATGATCTTCAGGGCTCCATGGTGCAAGTGGGCCAATCTTCTATGCCATAGCTCGCCAACATCTTAGCTCTACACCATCTCAGCTTTGGAACTCAATGCAACACATTCATCTACCTCTAGCTTGTAGAGATTCTTTACTCGAATCCCGATTCGCTTAGTTTGTCCAGTGCCGATATGCCTCAGGAATACCTTTCCTTTATTAAATACTACATTATAGCCTTTATCTTCTAGCATAGCAACAGACATAAGATTCTTCTTTAGACCTGGTACATACTTTACATCAATCAGGGTGACAGGAGCTCCATGCTCACTTTGAAACACAATCATACCTTCACCTGAAACACAGTACTTTCCATCATCGCCCATCTCGATCCGCATCTAGAGATCCTTCTCCTCCAAGGTACTGAAAATATTCTTGTCGCCTAACATGTGGAAAGAGGCTCCATTGTCCAGGTACCACACACATCCCACCATGGATGAAACCATGCATGCGATAAGAGAGAAATCCAACTCAAACTGTGAGGCTAGTGCCTCACCATCAAATCCCTTCAAGGATCCCTGCTTGGATTTCTTTTGTGGACAATTCGGAGCATAATGGTCCACTTCATGACAATGAAAGCATCGCACTTTCGATTTGTCAAACTTCTTCCCACCATGGGAAGAACTAGATTTGGGATGGGATTCCTTCCCTTTCCCCTTCCTCGCTTTACTCTTTAAGGCTAGATTTTCCTCATCATCTTGCTTTGATGAGGATCCATCTATAGTGCTTCTTCTTATCTCCTCCTGCATTAGATCCAACCAAAGTCACTCCCAATCTAGAAGTTTTCCTCTTCCTTTGACTTTGTCTTGGTAGCTATGCCATCTCTTAGGAAGACTGAGGAGTGCAAGACTCACCATGTCATCATCGACTATCATGATCCCTACACTTCCAAGCTCATCCCTGCAGGTGGTGAGCTTGTTCAGATATGTAGAGATCATGTCACCCTTTTCACACTTGATTTTCCGAAGCTTGTCTTTCAGCGCCAACTTCCTCTGATCGCTGCTGTTCTGATATAGGTATTTCAATGTTTTCCACATCGAAAACGGTGTCTCCTTCCCATGGAGGCTTGAGACAATGTGGTCTCGAACTCCTTCCAGGAGGATTCTCCTTACTCTAGCCACACATTTCTTCCATTCCGCCAATTTTGTAGCATTAGCTGCTGCCGGCTTGGGGACTTCTTGATCAATGAAGTCCTTTAGACTGTCATCCTCTAATACTGCTTCCATGTGATCCTTCTAGGCTATATAATTCGAGCTGCCATCAAGGGCATACTCGAGTCTTAAACCGTTGAACGCCATTGGTGAAATTGAGATGTGATAAGAACTCGATTTCTATATTCAGGAACCTCAAACATAGAACTTCTCCCTTCTTGTATATTGTTCTTCGCTTTGATCACCTTTGCTCTGATACCATGTAGAAATTCTCACTGTAGATCAACAAATTATGCAATATACTAAAGCAAAATACAAGATCTACTTCTACAACAAACTTGTGGAAGCTCAATTGAATATGAGCAAGACCAATTAGAACACATATTACAGATGAAGAGAAATCAATCACACATGAACACAGAAGAATAACCCGGGGAAAGCCTCAGCCTAAAACCCCAATATCTGTATTATCATACAAGTGGAAATACGTTCAGATTACAAAAAGAGTCAGCTCACAAGCTATCCTACTCTCTTTGCAATAAAACAATACAGATCACAGACTGAATAGACACATGATATGCCTTTCCTCAACCCTCCAAGCCTCCTATTCCTTGTGTAGTTTGTTTTGGGGTCCAATGATGCCACCTATGTGATTGGCCTCATCACACACTCACTAAACTAAAGAAGTAACTACACAATCTCCAAGGAATGAATTCCTTCTGCATGCAAGAGATATCCTCCAAGGAATATTCCTGTAACTGATAGTACATTGTCCCATCATTTGATCTCAACTGGGTCTCTCTCTGAACTGGCATGCATGAGTTATTTATGAGAGAATATTCAGCTATCTGAAGTGCAGCAGTTACATGCATGCATGCATTAACTAACTGAACTCACAATTAGTTCAACAAACTATTTGAACTAATTTAACTGGACTTAACTTAGTTAACTAAGCTAAACTAATTACAACTCAAATTACAACTCATCCTTATCTCTTTAACTAAGGGATAAATTCCTCAATTAATGGGATAACTGTTGCATGTCCCCACATAGACTCCATGTTTGATTTTCTACAACTAATTACCTCAAGATGAATTAATTAATTATTTTACAAACAGTTGCTAAGATAAAATTTGAATTTTACTTCTCTATTTTAGTTCAGGGACTAACTAAAATAGGAAGGTATCCCGAAATGCTATTTATGGCAGTATTATTTTTAGCACTTCTATATTTAGCATTTCTTGTTTCTATTTTCAACAAAGAGAACCAGAAGGCTTACTAGATACCTTATAAGAGATAGGATATTTGTCACATGGTGAAGGTTGTGAAAAGGCTTGGACTTGTCATTCACATTGACTTGCTATCTTTGAGAGCTCATAGATGGAAATACTAGTGCAAGATCTCTTTAAATCTTCAATAATGTTATGATCAATGGTTTCACTTCTAGCAGGTTGTGCTAAAGTGTCTAGAGGAGTAGCTTTATTTGACACTTCCGGAGTCATGGACTTAATTTTACTGTGAATGGAAGTGTTCTTGGAAGTAGTTGTGTTTCAAGACTTACTCTATGCATTCTGAGCATGGTTGACCGGTGATGAGATCCTTCTTAACAATTGTTCCTTCAACTTCTGTCTCGTTATCTCTTATTTAGAAATGGAACCTTTTCTCCTCAAACTATATTGACCATTTTTCTTCTAAGGAGGGGCTTCACTTTGTGGTGGTTCTTCAGCACTCTTCTTGTTAGCGTTAAGGATATAATTGGATGTATCCATTGCATGTCCAATGTCTGTTCTTTATTCGACCGTTACAAGTTCTTCTATTTTTTTCATTTTCTATGACTTCTCATCAGTTAGTAAGGAATCTAGAATGTGTGTGGCTAGAGCGTTCATGTTGTGGTTCCATTGTGGGGATGTCTTTTGTAAATGATATTCCTGATGGAAAGAGAAATGGTTGTCCATACCCAACCTTTCTATATTCAACACAACATTTGAACTTTGGGAAGACTTGATGGGCCGATTATTGTTGTTAATGTTATTATGCCTTCGAAACAAGAAATACTTGGGAGGATTGCTACTGGTAGAAGCCTTGCTTGACCTTCTCTTTAATTCTAAAATCTCATTAGTAATTATTTTAGTGTCCTAGTCGAGATTTCAATATTTGATGAATCCTTATCTTTAGCCTTACTTGAAGAAGGTTGAGACTTCCTACCAGTCTCTTTGGAGTCTTTTGATTCATCATCATTCATACTAACTCCGATAGCACGCAAGTCTTTCTCGATGGTGATGGCTTCTGCAAACTTTAGTTCCAATGTTTCCTTTGCAACTCTTTTAACAAATGAGGAAATATTAGTGGGCAAGGCAGCTATATAATAATCAATAGTAATATAATCATGTGGTTGCTTGCCTAAGGAAAACTTATTCAATATATGATTGAACTTTTGATTAAAATATTTCACTTTCTCCTTTTCCCCCATCTTACTATTTCTAAGCTCTTTCAATAACATGGCGGGAGTTTTTTCATCAACAAATTTCTCCAGAAATAACTTTTTAAACTCCCTCCAACTATGGAATGAATTGAAAGGTAGACTATTGTACCATGTTGCTACTCTACCTTCTAATGTAAAAGGAAAAATCATGCAAGCAACATCATTGTACCTTACTTCCAACATCCTTATATGCATATAGAAATTGTTGATGTGATCTTCTACCTTTGTCTTCTTATCTAGATTAAATTTTGATAATAGATTTTTCAGATGTTTGGGAATATTATGAATTATATTCGAAAGAGGGAGAGGCCTATAGGCCATCCAATCTAGTCCCTTGGGGGAGGCATAAATTTTGAATATGAATTCGATTTGACACTATTCTTTGACCAAGGGAAAGGTCATTGTGTGTAGAATAGAACCACAACATCTCACATAAATAAGCTAACCCCAAAAAACTTTGTCTAAGGCCTCAAAATTCCCTTCGAAGGTTTCAAACCCCAATTCTCCAAACTAAAACCCACTAGTAAAAATGACTTTTCAAGTTGATTCTTCCAATTTTTCACTCTAAAACTGTCAAGATAAATAACAAATAATGTATGATCCAATCCAGACAAATTTAATAAAAATTGTATTAATAATATTTTTTTTCAATTTAAGCATATCATAAGAAATAATATATATATATATAACTTTAACGTAGGACCAAAAAAAGGTTGTTTTATTTGATTTTCATTTAATTTTATTTATATTCATAGAACATGATTTTAATTTAATTTAATTTATATTTATGGAACGTTGAAATTGTTGAGACTTTCAATTAATCTTCAAGTGGTTTTTCTTGAGCCTACTCACCCAAGTGAAGCAAAGCATGAGTCTCCCCTATATAAAATTGATATTAAAAACTTCTTATTGTGTGCATATAAATCAGCCTAGATCCATCTTAACTTTGTATCTACTAAGTGTAAAGAAGGATCAAATATATTATGGTGCAAACCTCTTTTTTGAATGCAAAAGAGATTTGATCCCTCTCGACACATGGTAGATCTGGAGTTAAGATGGATCTAGGCTAGTTTAATTTTCCCCTTTAAATAGGCTATATTCCACATGAATAACATGGGTTCTCATAAACCTAGATCTCAAAAACCATCGATAACTTGATTGAGTCAAGTTTACCTTAACTACCAATTACCTTGATAGCAGATGTGATAAGCAGGATTTGTGGCCATTGATAGAATTTTTATTTTTATTATTTAAGTTTCAATTTTTTTTCTTTAAGTTAATATTGTATTGCTTCACAAAAACATGTTAACCAAGTACATCAGTCATCCAATCATCTTAAACTTGTTTTCGAAAGGTGGTCTCAATTTTCCAAATACGAAACCATATATTTTTTAGCACCTACCTATAGAGTAATTAGTCCAAAATTATAGCAGTATCATCAACTTTAACATAATAAGAGTATCTACTATTGAATTTAAAAACAACAAAAATACAATTAGACATTTCAGAAATTAAGAGTCAAATTAGGTGACATGTGTAGGATCCTTGGCATTGGATCCTGGTGGAACTAAGATAGTAGGAATATGTTGAATATGGCACTCGATATGGTCTAGCTTAGCATCCATCCTTTCATGGAAAACCCATTTATTTCTTTGGATGAATTTTACATCTTCAAAGCTTGCAAAGGCATTATGGCTATTTTCATGATTTTCCATTAAGATCCTGCCCAACAGGGTTTTCATTTTCCAAAAAAGAGATATAGAATTCAAATACTACTTTTCCCTCCCCTAGTATGACCAGGTTTAGGAACCCATTGCCATATTTCTTCCATTATCTACGAGTCTGAAAAGGCCTACCTATGTCTAGCTACTAAGGTTTCTCGTTGAAAATTTCATTTTTGATTTTGAGGGGGACAAGTAAATGAAGGGTATCAACAGCCTCTTGGGCCTGTTGTTGAGCTTAGCTTCAGCCCTGGGGGTTGTGGACAATGCCCCCAACCCGCGTCAAGTTCTCATCCTTTGGAACTGCATATTGACATATATGATTTTTCTTATAATATTACCACATGATTGAATAAGAAAAACTATAAAAATGTAGGAGAGATGCAATGTCAATGCTAACCGTAATGCAGGGGTGGAGTAACCTAGAATAAATAGGGCCCAATTCAAGAACAGGAAAATCCAACAGTCTATGAGAAAGCAACACTAATAGGTGGAGAGACTAGAAAATTGACTAGGAGAGCCATTATAATGCAGAGATAGAACTTCAATGGTATAACTATGAGGCAAATACAAAGTCGATATCAAAACACTAAATATTACAAGGACCACTCCATGCAAACACCATAAGATTGCAGAGCACAAGAATGTAGATAATGAAGACATAATAAATTTGGAATTACTCAGGTAGTGATGACCTTAATGCACCAAGGGCTTATAACTGCAAATGCAACCAATGTGACACCTGCGTTGAAAGCCTATAAGACATTTGAATCTTCTTCTGGAGAGTTTTAAACTTCCCAAGTGTTCAACTTTATCCCCATGGTCTATAGTATCAACTTCAAAACTTATACCACATAGGCTACTTCCAATGCCACTTTGTTATCAAGGTTAGCCAGAACCACTCCTGGATTAGCCAAATGATTCTTTCCCTAATTTGAATTAGTCATGTCACTTATATCAAACTCAATGTTCTCAAAATTGTCTAGCTAGGTCGTCCTTAGCAGGGTCCCTAGTTATTTCCACTCAGCTTTGTGACTCTGTCAGGCACGCCTACCCCATTTTCCTTCTCTAAAATCTATGTACCATGGTTGATATGATAACCAAATATCACATGCTTAAGCATGCATGGGGTGGTCATGCTACCCCTTCCATTTAATGTTATCATATTCGTGGGGTGATGGGAACGACCCCTTAGATCCCCATTTTCCTCAATTAGCATCCCCATCGAAAAGGTTTTTTCTCCATTGGCAACACTCCCTATTGAGGCAGATTTATCATCCTTCAAAATGTGATGCAAATTATTATACTAGTCTTCTTGGGTTTCTAAGGTCCAACCAACGTCATAACATCTTCCCCTATGAATACAAGCCAAATTATCTAGGAAGTCCACTGCTCTATTTCTAGTTCTTGATGTATGAGACATGATAACATAGTTGAGTGATAAAAGCAATAGTCTAATTCAAGAGATAAAATTGAATCGTTTCTAGCTTTTAGAAATTTTTTCTATTGGAGTACCTCAGATTATCTTTTGGGCAGTCCTAATAACCAATTCAGAGTATCCATCTATTTGAAGCTTAGTATATTCTACAAAAATTGTCAGCTTCCTTTTCTAAAGCTAGGAACTCTACTTCATTATTACTTCTATACTACAGTTTTTTGTGTATATCCATAATATGTTATGCTCCCAATCTCAAATATGACCTCCATACCCAGCTATTCCAGGGTTTCCATTCGAGGCCCCATCAAAGTTAAGCTTCATAAAACCTTTAGGGGTAGAGGAGTATGAAATGGGTGGGTAAGGATGAAGTAGGTGTAGTTTCCATGAAGTTGGTGATAACATTAAGGGAGAGAGATAAAGGTGATTCAAGATAACAACTTCTAGAGGTCGCATCTTCCAATCATCTTCATACCAAGTCTCCTCCAAGATAGTCTTTCTGATATTTTGATTGATGCTATACCAAACTTTATCTTCAGTTTGCTGCTAATTTTTTAAAATTATTATATTACATTACTTGTATATGGCCCACATAGAAAACTCAACTACTAAAAACCACAATTTGTTTACCACAAGACATTGAAATACATTAGTTTTCCATTGTTCCAAGTTTTCTATCAAACTATGATGAAGCCTGTTAGAGTGGCCAAAGAGTTCTAGAATCCTCCTCCATATAAAATAAAAATATATGAAGTTGTTTAATAAATGTTCCATTATTTCTTCTTGTTTCCTACACATTATGCAAAAATATGGCCCTTGGAATCTTTTCCTCTAAATGTGATCCCCTGTTAAAATCATTTGTCATCCTACTAGTTATAGAAATTGTGCAACCTTAGGCCACAATCTTTCATCCATATTTTCCTCCAAATATATTCTTGTGGAAAAGTGTGATGGTTGGAAAGTAAGGAGTAAGCTTACTTAAGAGTAAACATGTAATATTATGCTACTAAAACATCTCACAAAAAAATCAAATTTTCCTTTCGAACATTCATCAAACACTTAGTGAGCAAACATTTCTTCGAACACTTTGTAAACAAAGAAATAAACATACATCACAAAAATAATCCAATGGAGCAACCATTAATTTATTAACTGAAGTTGAGGGTTGACATGAAAATAATAATTTGTGAACCATTGATACACCTCCAGCAATTGACTAGACCAACTCAACCCCACAGAATGATAGTCTCGGCCCACTGAAAATGAACTCATCTTGATAATAATATAATTCCCTGATGATGAACTCACCCTCTCTTCCATATGATCTCAGACCCAATAAACTCAACCTACAAGAGGATAAATTGATATGCAGGAACTCATCCTCCAAATTATTAAACTCGGTATGCAAGGATAGACTTGGTCTTAAAATTAATTTGACCTTCACCACTTGGCTTCCTCAGATAAATAAATCCTCCACAAGATGAGTTTAGAATACATCAATCAACCTTCCTGGAAGAATAACTCAACCTCCAAATGATAAGACTTGGCCTCCATAATTTGACCTCTCCAGATCGATACCTCAGACTCCTAGTGAACTCAAATCCCACAGAAGGTCTCGACCTCAAGTGAATTCGACCCTTTGAAAGAAAAATCGTCCCCTTAGAAATTTGACCCTCCTAAAACTAGCCTTCCTTCCTATTGCTTGACCTTCTGGTAACCCAATCTGCTTATAGCAACCCTATTGGAACTCGAACTTCTTATAACTCGATCTTCTTGCAAATTAACAATTTGGCCTCTACAATAATAATTCAACCTCCAACAAATAATCTTTGTCTCCAATAGGGAACTTGGCCTTCTAAAAATTGCAGCAATAAGACAACAATGCAGGCTCCTAGAAAACTACCCCAACACCTAAAAAATTTAGACACAAATGGAAGATTTGAGTTATATTCCCACGAGCCAACTAGGATGGCACTTTAGGTCCACCGAAATCAGCTAACTAGGGTGGCACTCTAAGTCCATTGAAATCAATTGAAGGATTTCAATTGAAACCCTCAAACCAGACTCACTTGAGCCAAATCAATTATCCACAAATGATAAACCAAAATCGAATGATTGAGAAATGATCTCCTCTCCTCTTTCATAGATTTTCTGGATTTTTCTTTAATTTTCTAGAAACACCTTTATTATTATTTTTTGTTGATAGGTCAGTGAGTGGATTTTTCTTATTTCTCCAAGTGAATTTTCCCCTTCTATTTCAATAAAGTAAAGTTAGAGAAATTCCTTTGTCCCCTTATAAATATCCCCCTTTTTCTATCCTAAAGTAGACGAGTTAGGCTAGTAGGAAGACATCTTCATGCTCAAGTAAGTGGGGGCATTACAAAATATACCTCTCATCTGAGAGCCCCACCACAAAGTGTATAGTTCTCTATCTATGGGGATTTTCTGATTCTATAACTCATGGCCAAGGTTGTTCCATTGAACTAAAAAAGGAGAATTCAACCAATCTTCTTGCTCTTTCTAGATCAACCATTGATTATTGGTTGTCCTTTGTTTCCAAAAATCAACAACCTTTGAACAACATTTTTCTGTGGCATAGAATTAAATATATCTCATGCCATTCCTTACGCTTAATATTGGAAATTTTTACCAGGAGTCCTACCAAAAATGACTCGCGCACCCATTTCTTATCTCCCATATAAGTTATTTTTATTTTAACACAGGGTTATTTCTATTTTATTTTTATTATTTATTTTTAAATTTTTTTTACATAACATAACAAGATGGGACATTACAACATCTCTTCCATACTACACTGGAGAGCGCCTTTCAACACAATAACATTAAAAAAGGCAATGGTTTATATCATTTTTCTATGAAACCACAAAAATAGTGTAGGTAGGGCACATGTAATGGAATTATAAATTAATTTCAGTGCTGAAAACTGAAATATTGTCAGATATTTTTTCCCACTTTAAGCTTGCTTCCACTTTACCAGGCCTCATGAAAAATGGATTATTTTACTTGGTGTTACATGATAGTGGTTTTCAAAAGGAGAATTTCAAGACCCTTCTATCGTAAAACTCTCTTTGTTGGTTGATTCTCCCAAGTCCATGCCCTTGGATGTGGTAGTGTTTGGGGAATGAGATAGGAATTTGTTAAATTTTATCTACTCAATCATGCATGTTAATGATAAGGAAATGATTGATGAACATTATTTTTTTAGATATTTTTTGTTATCATATTGTGTTAAATATTTCTTCATAAGTAGTCTCCACAAAAACACACTCCATCCTAAAAGTGAAGAAAACAACTAGCATCTCTAACTAATCTATAAATTGTCATGGATATTTCACTAGACAATTCATCACAACAAATATACTAAACTATATCTGAAAATCCAAAATCTATGTCACTATGAGGGCTATTTTTTCCTTAGATTTTTATATTTTTTTATTATTGTGTTATGCTTACACATGTAGTAGATAAAATATGAAAAATAAATAACAATGAAACAAAAATCGCAAACCGCAATGAACAAAAGATACGATCTAGGAAACCCTTATGGGGAAAGACATAGTTGGAAGGCAACATTACTATGCTTTCTCCTTTTATAAATGGAAATGGATTCAATTAGAAAGGAGTGAACTTGTAGCTTGTGGGTTGCTACAACCTCTTTGTTTTCTCTCTTTGTGTCCACACTACTACTCTACTTATCTTGGAACAAAATGCACTCAATAGAATGGAACCCATTTTCCTCATAATGGCTCAGTTGTAACACAACCCGATAGCCTACTAGTGGTTAAGTTTGATTCCTTAAAACTCTTAACTAGAGTTACAATATTGACTCTTCTAGAGCCTTCTTCATCATGATAACTTGGCTAGCCCATTTTCCATGAATACAAGGGGCTAATGTGGCATCCTCTCAAATCATGGTGGTTAAAACAGGAAGGTCAACTTTCTAGTGGCATAACCTTTGCAGATGGACTCCACTTGAGGTCTTTTTTATGCTATTGAAAAGGTACCTGAGTTTAGAATAACACTAGGGGGTTTGGTTCTTAAGCAACAACAACCCCCCCCCCCCCCCCCAACCCCCCCTCAAAATAAAATAAAAAATCATTTAATGTATCAAACTCCTCCCTGAAGGTTTCATACCCAATTCGCCAAACCAAGACCCGCCAATAAAAATGGTCATGTGAGTTAATTCCTCTAATTTTCCACTCTAAAAGTATCAATATGGATGAAAAATAATATAATGATCCAATACAAATCACTAACAACGATTTTTCTATAATAAATTTGAGAGATGAGCTTAGTTGAAGTGTGGTTATCGCCGCAAACATGAAGGTTCTTAAAAATTAATATAGGCATTCTATAATGTATGCTAATAAGCCCAAATATAACTAATAACTTATACCTATGGTAGTAAATAATTTTTTTCTTATGTGGTTCCTTCACATCATGTAATATAGAGTTTCGACTTAGGCACACACCCTATTACCTTCATCTTTTTAACTAAACTATCGCATGTAGTATAAATCTATTCCATGTGTGGATGTGATTAGTATCATACAACAAATTCACATTCACTCTTATTAACTATAGTTTAGTTGAGTCCTAAATCCTTCACAATATCCCTCTTTCATTATTTTTCTCATATTTTCAACTTTCTCACACTTAGTGATTGTTGCATTTATGTGTGATAATGCTACATAAGTTCTAACATTTTTTGGATGTAACTCAAGTAGATGTTCAAAACCTATTCTCAATACCTTTGTATTGGCATGATTTATATAGGCACTAAGTAACAATCACCACATAGTTGTGTTCGAATCAATTGGCATTATTAGAAAAGTGTGTGCCTCATTCTAGCACTAAGCAACGAAGGTAAACCATGCAACTGTAATGCTTGACTTTTGGAGAAATACAATGTTTCCTACTCATGGAGTAAAATTAGCGCTAACCTCCAAACACATATATTTAATGAGTGCAAGATACACTATGCATATGAGACATGTGAATTACCTTAAGAAATTTCACATCTAATGGCATATAAATTTATTACAAGTCATTATGGCCTTATGGTTACAACATTATTTGAGGATCAAATACATGAAAACAAGCCATTTCCATTTTACAATCATCAATATGTAGTGCCATTTAAATTTCATCACTTCATTACTCATTGATCAAGATTAAAATTTGGGGTCATGAATCTATCAATGTCTATGATTCGGTGGGACGTTGCAATAATTGGATAGGTATCCATATACAAGATCAACTAGGGAATTGGACAATACAACTAACAGTTAATCATGCCACAATAGTCATGATAGTAATAAGGTAAAATCTTAATGATCCATACTTATCTTAAAGTGTAGAAGCCTTGAACTATCTTACTAATTCTTAGAATGCCAACTATAAAATGTTTGGAGATTGTTTTGTAAAAATATTCAAATTTCCAAACATTTTTATATATTTAAAAAAAAAATGGAAATTTTAAAGTAAACTATTTGTATTCTATTGATTTAGATTGGATCATTACAAATTTTGTTATCCATATCAATGCATTTAGAGTGGAAAAAATGTAGGAACTATTGTCGTTTTTTCTAGCACCCGTAGCACAAGTGCTTCGGGGGACTTAGAAAGCTTCCTAGAAACAACCTCTGGGTTGATTGTTGACCAACGCCTAGGACATCTTAGATAAATGAGTGCTTTGGAATTTTATCAGTGAGGCTTTCTGCTGCACTCCAATTGTCACATAGTTGGAAGAAGAGAATAAAGGGGGCTTGGTTCAATAGCCCTTCATCAAGGTAGACTCAAGCCAATACATGGATCCAAATGTTCAGGGGGTAAATTGGGCCCACTCCAAATATAAATGTCTAGTTATAGTGGCCAACACACAACAACTTGCAGCTTAATATTGACATTGCAGTAAAGTGAAGAGGAGGAAAGGGAGGAGGGGCTTCAGTGCGTAGGGCTGATTTCAATGCAGAATCCTAAGCAACAATTGTTCTGGCAGAAATATGGAAGAGAGAGGAGATGAAAGAGCAGAAAGAGTGGAGCACCAATTAAGGTTTCATGCCATATATCTCATGGGTACCTTTATCACCAAACATCACGAGTAAATCTGTCTCATACAGGTACTACAGGTTAACCGAATAACACAAGTAGATTTGTCTTGTACACAGGTACTGTAGGTTATAGAATAACATAAGTAAATATGTCTTATACATAGATATTTTTCTCTATTTAGCAGCCTAGATAAATCCATGAATAAGAGAGAAACCGATAGCATCATCACACTATTTCATAGAAAGAAAAACATATATGAAATGAGATTTACATAGGAGAAAACATACTGCGCATTGCCATGATTGGAATCACCAAAGAGTTTCATTAATCTTCGAAATGAGTTCCATTCACCAGTCCATTTACATTCAACAATCTATAGCTCAAGTCCCTCGTGAACAAGCTTCATAGAACCGAAGTGGAACCACAAAATTTGGACCACTGCGGGTCCAGAATTTTGGAACCTTGTATTAAGTGTTTCTTCCTCCCTTTTATAAGGAGAGGAAGAGCTTGGAAATTAATTACAAAAATATCTCAGCTTGAGCATCCAGCTGTCTGCTAGACTAGTTGTCTCAGCGTGCAAGGCTCTCTCGCCCCAAAATGATTTCATTCAGATTTGATTTCATTCTTGTAAATATAGAAATTACAGGAAAATAGAAACAAAGGAAATTGAATGATGATGGAGGAAAATATCATTATGCAGTTCTTGTGAATGCCCCTAATAAGGCCACATATCTGCCACAATGTGTCTCTCTAGCTACTCGGCTAGTTCATGTCACTTTGACCTTAACTACCTGACTTCTCCACTCTCTGGAGTTAGTAGCGATCAACTGTGTTTGCTTGTTCTAGAGTAGAACCAAAGATTGTCCTGGCAGTCCTTCAATGTGTATTTGAGTTGAGCTCCATGCTGAGCCATTAAGTCTTCCTGAGTCCCATACCTCCATTTACTCTTTGAAGACGTGCATCAAAGCAATCGAATTCATTTATGCGGCCCGTGTAGTCCTTGGTTTCATGTTGCAAGGGATTCTACAGGATTAGCCCATATCAATTTGCAATTACTCCATACCTCTATTCAATGTCTCAATTGCTAACCCATTCGCCTTTAAAGTTTTGTACCACACTATCGGAACATTATTGCGTCGGGACTTTTATTCTAGAGAAGGTTACAAACAAAAAGTTTCGATGCTCCTTTTCCCCCTTTAGTTTAGTCCATTTCAGTATTTCTTCATCATAGGACCGAGGGTTGTGACCTAGGGCTCAACCTTTATATCAGAGCTCCTTAGTTGGCGTTTTCAAAACGGGGATTTAACTTGGAGTGAGGCAATATCAAGTTTCATCGATTACCAATCATCGACCACCTTCTGTGCTTAGCCCTTGGTTCCTCTCTCCTGTGACTATTGGATAGCCCCCTTATCAGAGGTTCTCTATCGGAAAACTCCTTGTGATGCACAATGTGCTGCTACCCCCGATCGTCGATTGCTAATTGATGATGTCATCAATGCCACGTGTAGCTTCCTGAGGAGTGACATGCGTCACCTGGATATGCCCCCATAGCACCATGAAAGTGCCATATCAGCGTGTTGCATGTCCTTCGTACTGCCACCTCATGATGATGTCAGCTGCCCTGTGTCTTTATTAGAGCTAATCCTATGCAGCCACGTGTCTAGTTTGAGGAGAGAGAAAAGGTACATCTACCCTTGGTTTTTCACTAATTTCCTTTGTAAATCGCTTTTGGCCTTTCTCGGTGATTTGTACTATCGGCTCAAATCCTGACACTTTTAATCACAATTGAAACTTTGGAAGGGTGTCATTTTTTTATCGTCGATTTCCATGCGCCGATCTTGCACTGTTGCGATCACCAATCTCTGATTTCAACCCAGACCTCTAATTTATCAGAACTTTAATGTGTGATGTGTCAATAAGCTAGGATATTATGATGTGTGATGCGACCCTAATGTGCGATTGTCGATATTCCATGTCGTGGGAACTTCCGATATGCCATGTGGCCTGATCCTCCGATTTGTGATTTGGAATATGCTCCTGGACCTCCGACATGCTCCTCTCCTTCATTTCAAAGGCAACAAAACCCTTGAACCAACTGTCCATATCTTCTGATCCAGAAGTCCATTTTTGGGCCTCCACAAACCGTTGGAAAGATTATTCCAAGAACTATCCAATGGATAGGGTCCAAATTATCTTTGAGAGATTTTGTGGCTTAGAAGATAGCTTCATACTTCACTTCTCTTTTACACTTTGGGCAACTGAAAACCCATTTTGCAGTGAGTGAAAACATTGGCTCCAACTGGGGACAATGCCTTGCTGGCAAGGTGCTAGGAACCTATAGACTAGTAGCCTTCACCATTGGGCATGGAGTTAAAAATATAATGAACTTATACAACCAGAAAATCTCCATGGAACTTTGTTTGTAGGGATTCCTTTCCTCACCAAGCTGAAATGTTGAAATATATACTCTAGCAACTAGAAATTAAATGCTCGTCTAGTGAGCTTATTTATATACAACTCCTACTTATGTACAGGGCTCAATTCACCTAAGTGATTTCAACCCTCCAATGGAGCCAGACCATCATTTGGGTGCTGGACCTAATGCCTCCATGCTGCTGAAATTTAAAAATCAAAACAAGCATGCACCATGAAAAGTTTTCAAACAAAAAAACAGATACATGCTCTAGAAACAACCTATGTTGTTGACTTAAGATTTTCATCAAGTAGTTAGCTAGAAGGTGATAGAACCAACAAGAAGAATTTGTAGCTGCCTTATTTCCATGAAAAGTTTGATGACCAATATCGTCTCGGTCAGGGTAGCCATAAATATTGTTCAGCTCCTCAACTTTAGATTTTTTGAGAAAAACTTGTTGTTGGAAGTCTGCTCCCTACTTGCTGGTAAACCACTCCCTTTGAACATCCACGACCATCTCATCCTCCTCTGAATAATATGAATCATAAATCGAAGGAGGTTCTTGAACTAGTTCTCCAAGTGCAGGATGTGCATCGTGAACTGGAGACTCTTTGTTGACCTCCTGGTGGGCCTCCTCTTCTTGTGCAACTTCCCATGTCTGGGACTTTTGTGGCTCTGCATCACTTGACTCTCCATCAAAGTCATATACATCATAGGAAGGAGAAACATCAAATTAAGTCGAATAGGATCTCTAGGGGTTTATTTGCAGCTCGACGATGTTTCCTTCTTCTCTTTCTTGATCATTGGGTGATGCCTCTTGATGCGAGTAGATGTTTTCTTGGAGCGGAGTGTCGGGTGTGGAGCCTGATTATCTTCTTTATTCAGAGGTATTGCCGCATTGGACCCTATTTCGTAATGTGGCGGCAACGCCACCTGTTTATGCATGCCACCAGGGGGGTCCAAGGGGGGCGACATGGGCCGTTCATTAGGCGGAAATATGATGGTATAAGTTATGTTTAATTTAGGGTTTTTTTCCCTATAAGGAAACCCCTCACTACATATGAGGGAATTGTATTGCAGCTATGTAGATGTGTATTCTGAAAGAGAAAGAGAGAGGAGATTGTGTGAGAGCAAAGAAGGGAATTACAACAAATTTGTTGTAGATTGTATCTCTTCATTTTGTTGGATAATATAAAAGGAAGGACTCATTGTTTCTCAATGGACATATACCAAATTGGGTGAGCACGTATATATGTGCCTCTCTTGTTTTATGCGTTTTCTGTGTTTATATTTCTGCAATATTTTTATGTGTTCCATTTTTCTGTAATATATAATTTTCTAATAACTCGTATTAGAGCCAAAGGTATATTTGGCTAATAAACTCGTAAGAGAGAAGGGTTCTTGGTTCGAGTGGGAGCAATGGCGGAATATGGTAGGTTTAGGGTCGAAAAATTTAACAACAAAAAATACTAGCCGTGGAAGATGCAGATGGAAGATTACTTGTATCAGAAAGATATGTACCAACAATTGAGTAGAAAGACAAAGAATCTGTGATTATGACAAACAAAAAATGGGATATTCTTGACAGAAAGGCACTTGGAACAATACAGCTGTGCCTAGCGGCATCGGTAGCCTTTAATATTTCAAAGGAAACGAAAACAGAGGGATTAATGTCGACATTGGCCAAACTATATGAAAAACCCTCAGCCTCAAATAAGGTATTTATTATGAATCATTTATTTAATATGAAGATGTCAAAAGGTGGATCTATTGCTGATAATTTAAATGAATTTAATACAATTACCAGTCATTTAAGTTCTGTAGGGGTAAATTTTGATGATAAATTTAGGGCTCTATTATTTCTATGCTCATTGCCAGAAAGTTGGAATGGTTTAGTTATGGCCATTAGTAACTTTGTCTCTGTATCTAGTACTTTAAATTTTGATGATGTTGTTGGTGCAATGCTTAGCGAGGAAATGCGACAGAAAAGCTTCAGTGAGACATTAGGTAATGCATTGATTGTAGAGACTAGGGGAAGAAAAATGGAAAGAGGAAAGAGCCCAGGATATTGCAGTAAGTCAAGGAAAGGCAGCTCCAAGTCCAAATCATGGATAGTGTGCTGGAAATGTGGGAAGAAAAACTGCAAGTCTCGGAAGGGAAAATAAGGAGATGTGCAACAAGAAAACAATCATGAAGCGAATGTGACAGGTGATGTGTTGCAATATGTTTTGATTCTTTCATTAGAAAATATTATTGATGCATGGGTGGTAGATTCAGGGGCCTCATTCTATGCCACACCTGATAGGAAACATTTTCATGATTATGTTCAAGGAGATTTTAGACAGGTTCATTTGGGTGATGATAAACCCTATAAAATCATTGGAATGGGTACAATTTTCATAAAACAACATAATGGAAAGCAATGGTTGTTGAAGGAGGTAAAGCATGTTCCAAATCTGAAGAAAATTATAATTTCAACGAGGCAGTTGGGAGGTGAAGTTTGTGTAACTAATTTTACAGATAAAACTTAGAAGGTCACTAAAGGAGCCCTAATAATAGAAAAAGGAGAAAAGGTTGGTACATTGTATTTATGCAATGGTATTTCTAATTTTGTTAATGCTTTAACCTCTACAGGACTAGATACGACATTGTGGCATCATAGGCTCAAGAACATGAGTGAGAAGGGGATGCAGATTCTTCACTCAAGAAATTTGTTGCCAAGTTTGAAGCATGTTGATTTGGAATGCTACAAGAATTGTGTTTATGGAAAATAGAAGAGAGTCAAATATCTGAGAGTTGGGAAATAAAAGAAGAGCGAAAAATTAGAGCTTGTGCATACAGATGTATGGGGACCTAGTCAAGTATCATCTCTTGGTGGCTCTCGTTATTATGTTACTTTTATTGATGATGTAACCATAAAAACCTGGATTTATTGTATTTGAAATAAATTTGATATATTTGATACTTTCAAGAAATGGAAAGCTTTGGTTGAAAATGAGGCAGGAAAAAGGTTGAAGTGTCTCAAATCAGACAATGGAGGTGAATATTGCAACAAATAGTTTGATAGGTGTTGCTTAGAGAATGGAATTCACAGAGAGAAGACAGTTCTAGGAACACCACAAGAAAATGGTGTGTCAGAAAGAATGAACAGGACAATCATGGAGCGTGCAAGGTGCATGAGATTGCATGTAGGATTTCCTTTCCAATTTTGGGCAGATGTTGTAGATATTGATGTTTATCTTGTTGGGTTATGTTATATTCTTTCCATGACTAGCCCACATAGTTAACCGAGGGGTTAGAGGGGGGGCGGAGCCCCCCTTTGTTGCACTTATTGTGTAGCAGGGTGGGCTCACAGGGGGTTTGAGGCGTACCCGTAACCACACTTTATGGTGTCCGGGGCAACGCCCAAGAAAATTTTGGTTTTGGCCCCTATGTTAGGATGGGCAGACCCACCTTTGGTTTTGTGCATGATTTTCACACATTTTTTTTGGATGCGATGGTTTTTGGTCCATGATATTGGACGTGATGGTTTTCGGTCCATGGTATTGGATGCTTCGGCATGTATAAATATTTTTTGTAACATTGAAAGGAATATAATGAAAAATCAAGTTGGTAGTCCCGATTTTGGATCCAAGGGAAATCTCTGAGTATATGTGTTTTATCTGTTATGCTCTCGCATTCTTTATTTTCTGTGTTTTAGAATTCGTATGCAGGTAATTTCTATACGGGGTTAAAACCTACATTTGGTATCAGAGTAGTTTTGGCTTCAAGGGGACACCTTTGTTGCTGAGGGGTTGCGCTCAGGCCTGTGGTAGACCCTGTTCAGTGGGAGATCCGCGAGATCGATTTTGGTGGTGAAAGAAGATGGCGAACAGTGGAAAGATAGGGATCGAGAAATTTAATGGTCAGTGTTTTGAGTTGTGGAAACTCAAGATGGAGGATCTGTTGGTGGATAAATATCAGTGGATTGAGGTAGATCCGAGTACTAAACCAACAAGAGTGTTCGATGAAGAATGGAAGAAGTTGGATTAGAAGGCAAAGAGCACAATAAAATTGTGTGTCTCAGATTCAGTATTGCTGAATATATCAGGGGAAGCTACGACGAAGGCTTTGTGGGACAAGTTAGGGACTTTATACCAATCTAAGTCTCTGGTGAATAAACTGTTCTTGCGGAAAAAGTTGTATAACCTGAGGATGAAAGATGGAGACTCGGTGACAGAGCATCTGAATGCATTTAATATTGTGGTAAGTCTGTTAGCATCTGTTGATATTAAAATTTCAAATGAAGATAAGTGCATTAGTTTGTTGTGTTCTCTACTAGATTCGTGGGATAGTCTGGTTATTGCAATAGGTAGCAATGCAACTTCCTTACAGTTTGATGAAATAGTCTCAGCTTTGCTGATAGAGGAGATGAGACAGAAAAATATGGAGAGCTAGAATGGTGATGCCTTGTCTATATAAGGACGACCCAAAAACAGAAACAAAAATAAGTCATTGAGTGGGAGATCTAAATCTAGAGGGAGATCTAAATCTCCAGGAAAACCTGTAAATGTGGTGTGCTGGAAATGTGGAAAGGAAGGACACTACAAAAGGGACCATAAATCTAAAGCTCCTGACAAAGGAAAGGGATCTGATGAGGCTCCTTTTGCAGAGGTGAAAACCACCTCAGATGAAGGTGGGGATGTGTACTTGGCTTCTTCAAGTATGCATGTAGATCATGAGGCATGGTTGATTGACTCAGGTGCACCCTTCACTTCACTCCCCATAGAGAGTGGTTCTGTGAGTATGAGAAATATGATGGTGGTGATATCTTCTTGGGGGATGACAGGAAGGCTAGAATAATTGGCCACAGAAAAGTAAAGTTGAAGTTGCAAGGTGGTAGGGTTAGAACACTTCCGGGTGTTTTGCATATTCCTACATTAGCCAGAAATCTGATTTCTGTAAGCAAGATGGATGATGCAGGTGTAAAAGCAATGTTTGAGAAGGATACCTGCAAAATGGTATGGGGAGCACTGGTATTTATATGGGGAGTTCGAATTGGAACTCTGTACAAGCTGCAAGGTAGCACTGTTATTGATGGGTGCAATAGTTCTGTGGTTCCTAAAAGTGGAGCAGAAAATCTAGTGGTCTCTGGAGAGAAGACCATGTTGTGGCATTAAAGGCTTGGACATATTGGAGAGAAGGGCCTCCAAATACTTCATGGTAAAGGTATGGTAGAAGGTATGAGTAATAGCTCTTTGGATTTTGATTTCTGTGAAAATTGTGTATATGGGAAGCAGAATCGGGTGAGTTTCCCCTATGGTAGTAAGAGGACGAAACAGATATTAGAGCTTGTGCACAGTGATGTGTTTGGACCTGTGAAGGTTCCATCACTGGGTATGTCTGTGTACTATGTCATTTATAGATGACTTCTCAAGGAATACATGGATATATTTCCTTAAGAAGAAATCTGAAGCCTTTGACAAGTTTAAAGAATTTAAGGCTCTCGTGGAAAATCAGACATAGAAGAAGAAGATAAAGGTGTTGAGGACAGATAATGGTGGAGAGTTTTGCAGCAAGGAATTTGAAGAATTCTGTAAGAAGTGTGGTATAGCACGATAGAAGACAACCCCATATACACCTCAACAAAATGGAGTTGCAGAAAGAATGAATAAAATGTTGATTGAAAGGGCAAGAAGCATTCTCAGTGGTGCTAGGTTAGGACAGGAGTTTTGGGCAGAGGCGGTGGATACTGCATGTTACCTGGTCAACATGTCACCTTTATCAGTGTTGGAGGATAAGACTCCACAAGAGGTATGGACTAGTAAGAAACCCTCTCTTTCACATCTGAGGGTATTTGGATGTGATGCATATGTACATGTTCCAAAGGAGAAATGAACCAAGTTGGATAGTAAA
>APFE030584225.1:76208-97548 GCA_000404065.3 Pinus taeda
AAGACTTGGTTGTGAAGCCTTTTGTCAATTAATAAAGAAAATAGAACAAAGCTTGAGGAAAAATCAAAGAAATGTACCTTTATTGGATATGGTTTTAATGATTTTGGTTATCACTTTTATGATTATGAAAAACACAAAATCATTAGGAGCATAGATGTCATATTCAATGAAAAGGTTTTGTATAAGGATCAAATGCAGGAAAAGAAAACAAAGAATACACATTGCTTGATGAGATCACAGAAAAAGTGAAGATGCCTGAAAATCTTAATGATCAACAACTAGAACAGCAACAACTGCAACCACAACAGTAACAAGCACCTCAAACACCTAAAAGTGGTGTTAGAAGATTTACTAGGATAAGTAGACCCCCTGAACGATACTCTCCTTCATTATATTATGTATTGTTGATTGATTCTGGTGAACCAGAATGTTATGAAGAAGCAGTGAAGGTAAAAACCAAGAAGAAGTGGGAGCAAGCCATGAAAGAAGAGATCGACTCCTTAGTACATAACCAGACTTGGAACTTAGTCAGGTTGCCTGTAGGTAAAACAACATTGCAGAATAAATGGGTTTACAGTTTGAAGGAAGAAGATGGAAGTAGAAAAAGGTATAAAGATAGACTTGTGGTGAAGGGGTTTGCACATAAAAAGGGTATAGACTTTGATGAGATATTTTCTTCTGTTGTTAAAATGACTTCAATCAGAACTATTTTAAGTCTAGTAGCAGCTAAAGATTTGCATCTTGAGCAGTTAGATGTAAATACAACCTTCCTCCATGGGTATTTGGAGGAAGAGATATATATGTAGCAACCATAAGGATATGAGTTCAAAGAGAAGGAGAAACTAGTGTGCATGTTGAAGAAGAGCTTGTATGGCTTAAAACAGGCTCCAAGGTGGTGGTATCTAAAATTTGATAGGTTTATGTCTGAACAAGGTTATACTAGATGTCACTCTAATCATTGTGTTTATCTCAAAAGGAAAAATGATGGAAGCTATATTATATTGTTATTGTATGTAGATGACATGCTAGTTGCAAGCTCTAACATGCAGGAAATAAATTTGCTCAAAATAAAATTGGCAAACTCATTTGCAATGAAGGATTTGGGTGCTCCAAAACAAATCCTTGGTATGAGAATAACTAGAGATAGGAAGAATCACAAATTAACATTGTCTCAGAGTGAGTACATACAAAAGGTGTTGAAAATATTCAATATGCATATGCAAAACTAGTTAGTATACCTTTGGCTAGCCATTTCAAACGAAGTAACGAGGTGTGTCCCAAGACTAAGGAAGAAATGGCTTATATATCTAAAGTTCCATATGCATCAATAGTTGGAAGCTTAATGTATGCAATGGTCTGCACAAGGCCTGATATTGCACATGCAGTGGGAGTTGTAAGCAGGTACATGAACAATCTAGGAAAAGGACATTAGATGGCGGTGAAGTGGATTCTCAGGTATCTGAGAGGTACCACAAATCAAGCATTATGCTTTGGTGGTTCAAACATTGCTCTATAGGGATATGTTGATGCAGATATGGTGGGTGATAGAGATAACAGGAGAAGTACCACAAGGTATGTGTTTACTGTAGGTGGAACAACTGTCAGCTGGGTTTCAAAACTGCAAAGTGTTGTTGCACTCTCAATGAAGGAAGCAGAGTATGTTGCTGCTACAGAGGCTAGTAAAGAAATGATTTGGTTACAAATGTTTTTGGATGAATTGGGTAAGAAGCAAGAGTTGGGCAAGTTATATAATGATAGCCAAAGTTCCATACATCTTGCAAAGAACTTTGCATTTCATTCCAAGACTAAACACATACAGCTCATATGGTCAGTGTTGGAAGATGGACAGTTGAAGCTGGAAAGGATACACACTAGCTAGAATCCTGCAGATATGTTAACAAAAATTGTAACCAGGTAGAAACTGAGATTCTACTTGGTTTGAATTGGTCTTCAAGTATCATGATGAAGATGAGAAGCAATGAGATCCAAAGTGGGGTCATTGTCTAGCAAATGAAGTAGCGGTGGAGTTGCTATAATCAGTCTCCAAGTGGGAGATCGGTATCAGAGCCATTACCTGATGTCTCAATGGAGCTTTTTCGTCGCATTTCCTCGCTAAGGATTGCACCGACAACATCATTAAACTTTAAAGTACTAGATCCATAGACAAAGTTACTAATGGCCATAACTAAACCATTCCAACTTTCTGGTAATGAGCATAGAAATAACAGAGCCCTAATTTCATCATCAAAAGTTACCCCTACAGAACTTAACTGACTGGTAACTGTATTAAATTCATATAAATGATCAACAACATATCCACCTTCTAACATCTTCATATTAAATAAATTCTTCATAAGAAATACCTTATTTGAGGCTGATGGTTTTTCATATAGTTTGGCCAATGCTGACATTAACCCCTCTATTGTCTTTTCCTTTGAAATATTAAAGGCTACTAATGCCACTAGGCACAAACGTATTATTATAAGTAACTTTCTGTCGAGAATATCCCATTCTGTGTTTGTCATACTCATTAGCTTCTTTGCCTTTCCACTCAATGGTTGGTATAGATCTTTCTGATACAAGTAATATTCCATCTACATCTTCCACAACTGGTAGTTTTGGTCGTTAATTTTTTCAACCATAAACCTACCATCTTCTGCCATTGCTCCCACTCGAACCAGGAAACCTTCTCTCCTACGAGTTTATCAACCAAATAGACATTCCTCTCTGATACCAGTTGTTAGAAAATTAAATATTACAGATAAATGGAACACATAAAAATATTGCAGAAATATAAACACAGAAAACACATAAAACAAGAGAGACACATATATACATGGTTCACCCAATTTGTGCTATGTCCACAGAGAAACAACCAATATTTCCTTTTATATTATCCAACAATATTTTTATGTGTTCCATTGCTCTGTAATATATAACTTTCTAACACGGAGCTCCACAAACATATTCAGCAAGGTCAATAACCTCAGGCATATCTTCATCATTGAAATATGCACAACAATTTTCAAATAGAGCATCCAATGGATATAATATTTTGTAATAATGATTGAATGGCATATGAAAACTCTTTAAGGAAGATATGTTGCCACGCGGTATTATTCTGTACCATATTCTAAAATTACCTTCTAAAGGTTACTTGAACATTTTCATTTGCGCATCTTCAAAAATAATACCCTGTTGTTCCATGCATTCATGAAAATCCCTAAGGTGTTGGTCAAGCCTTCTATCTGTTTTTCCACTGAATCTAGGCAAGTAGGTATTCTGTTCATGAAACAAAGGGACATGGTTGGAATAACCAGCAATAGAAGAAAAATCCAACGAGGAAATTTGGTTGGACAGGAATACAAGAATCACCATTTTGAAAACCCCCTAGGTGAGTGATCTCAGTTTCAAAGGTAGGGAAATTTTTTGGCTACTTTAGCATTATAGCAAGTATGAGGCTACTTGAAAGCCAGGATGATCAAATAGAGATATGGAAAGTGGAGCCGCCAGGATGTTTACCATAAAATTGAAACAATGGAATCGCCAAGGTGAGAGATCTTCAACCCACACTTCCCTTGCTCACCTAATAGAGGGAATGTAAAGATTTGTCATACCCAGTGAAAAATATTCTAATATGTTCCTCAGAAATGGCACAAGAAAGATGTTGTCACTTTTTCTAGCACCTATAGCACAAGTACTTCAAGGGACATAGAAAGCTTCCTAGAGATAGCCTCTGGGTTGATTGTAGACCAGTTCCTAGGACATCCTAGATATAAGAGTGCTTTTTAAGTTTATCAATGAGGCTTTTTGCTGCACTCCAATTGTCACGTAGTTGGAAAAAGAGAATAAAGGGGGCTTGGTTCAATAGCCCTTCATCAAGGTAGACTCAATTCAATACATGGATCCAAATGTTTAGGGGGTAAATCGGGCCCATCTCAAAGAGAAATGTTTGGTTCTGGTGGCCGACACACAAGAACAGGAAACTTAATATTGACATTGCAGTAAAGTGAAGAGGAGGAAAGGGAGGAGGGGATCTAGTGCATAGGGTTGATTTCAATACAAAATCCTAAGCAATGATTGTTCTAGCAAAAATATGGAATAGGGAGGAAATGAAAGAGAGGAAATACTGGAGCACCAACTAAGGTTTCATGCCATATATCTCATGGGTACCTTTATCACCAAACATCATGAGTAAATCTGTCTCATACAGGTACTACAGGTTAATCGAATAACACAAGTAGAATTGTCTTGTACACAGGTACTGTAGGTTATAGACTAACATAAGTAAATATGTCTTATACATAGATATTGTTCGCTATTTAGCAGCCTAGATAAATCCATGAATCAGAGAGAAATCGACAGCTTCATCACACTATTTCAGAGAAAGAAAAACATATATGAAATGAGATTTACAGAGGGGAAAACATACTACGCATTGCCATGATTGGAATCACCAAAGAGTTTCATTAATCTTCAAAATGAGTCCCATTCACCAGCCCATTTACATTGAACAATCTATAGCTCAAGTCCCTCATGGACAAGCTTCATAGAACCAAAGTGGAACCATGGAATTTGGACCACTGCGGGTGCAGAATTTTGGAACCCTATATTAAGTGTTTCTTCCTCCCTTTTATAAGGAGAGGGAGAGCTTGGAAATTAATTACAAAAATATCTCAGCCTGAGCATCCAGTTGTCTTTTAGACTGCCTATCTCAACATGCAAGACTTTGCCACCCCAAAATGATTTCATTCATATTTGATTTCGTTCTTGGAAATATAGAAATTACAAGAAAATAGAAACAATGGAAACTAAATGACGATGGAGGAAAATATCGTTCTGCGGTTCCTGTGAAGGCCCCTGATTAGGCCATGTCTCTGCCACAATGTGTCTCTCTAGTTGCTCAGCCGGTTCCTGTCACTTTCACCTTAAATGCCTAACTTCTCCACTCTTTGGAGTTGGTAGTGATCAACTATGTTTGCTTGTTCTAGAGTGAAAACAGGGATTGTCCTAGAAGTCTTTCATTGTGTATCTGGGAGGAGCTCCATGCTGATCCATTAAGTCTTCCTGAGTCCCATATCTCCATTTACTCTTTGAATGCGTGCAGCGAAGCAGTCGAATCCATTTCTGCGGTCCGTGTAGTCCTTGGTTTCTTGTTGTAGGGGCTTCTATAGGATTAACCCATATCGATTTGCAGTTGCTCCATACCTCTATTCAATGTCTCAGTTGCCAACCCATCTACCTTTAAATCTTTGTACCGCACTATTGGAACATTACTACATCGGGACTTTTATTCTAGAGGATGTTATAAACAGTGAGTTTCGATGCTTCTTCGGTCCCTTTCAATATTTTTTCATCATAGGACCGAGGGTTGTGACCTGGGGCTCAACCTTTATATCAGAGCTCTTTAGTCGGTGTTTTCAACTCGAGGATTTAACATGGAGTGAGGCGATATCAGGTTTCGTCGATTGCAGGTTGTCGACCACCTTCTATGCTTAGCCCTTGGTTCCTCTCTCTCCCGTGAACATTGGCTAGCCCTCTTATCAAAGGTTCTCTATCGGTGAATTCCTTATGATTCACTATGTGTTGCTACCCCCAATCGCCGATTTCTTATTGATGACGTCATCAGTGCCACGTGTAGCTTCCTCTGGGGTGACAAGTGTCACCTGGATATGCCCCCATAGGATATTGAAAGTGCCAAATCATCATGCCACGTGTCCATACTGCTACATCATGATGAGATTAGCTACTCTGTGTCTTTATCGTAGCTAATCCTATGTAGCCACCTGTCCAGTTTGAGGAGAGGGAAAAGGCCCATCTATCCTTGGTTTTTCACTAATTTCCTTTGTAAATCGCTTTTGGCATTTCCCGGTGATTTGTACTATGGGCTCAAATCCCGACACTTTTAATCACAATTGAAACTTTTGAGGAGTGTCATTTGTTTTATCACAGATTGTGATGCGTAGATCTTGTGTTGTTGCAATCACCAATTTTAACCCAGACCTCTGATTTATCGGAACTTTAACGTACAATACGTTGATAAGCCAGGATGTTATGAAGTGTGATCATTGATATGCGATGCGACCCTAATGTGTGATTGATGATATGTTATGTCGCTAGAACCTCCGATATGCCATGCTACCTGATCCTCCAATTTTCAATTTGCGATATGCTCCCAGACCTTCTATATGCTCTTCTCCTTCATTTCAAAGGCAACAAACCCCATGAACTTCAACAGGCCATAGCTTTTGATTTAAAAGTCCATTTTTGGGCTTCCACATATTGTTGGAAAGCATATTATGAGCATTATCCAATGGAGGTACGATTTATGTTTGAGAGCTTATGTAGCTTGGAATATGGATTCATGCTTCACTTCTCTTTTTCACTTTGGGCAACTGAAACCCATTTTGCAGTGAGTGACAACAAGAATCAACTCACGGGACTGACGGTTCCCAGTTTGGAAAATTTTGGTTTAAAACCTTCCAAAACTATTTTGAGGCATGAAAAAATATTTTTTTGGAGGTAAAACTTTGTTGCTTAAGGGCAACACCCCCTGGTGTTATTTTACACATAGATATATATCCAATGATGCAAGAATTGTTGAAAATATTAGCGAGAAAATGGTTCCTTGAGTTCTGCTTTAATCATAGGAGCTAGAACGAGTTCCTTCTTGTGCATGAATCAAGTTTCTATAATTTAGGAATTAGGCCCTTAAAATTAGGACGAGTTATAATACAGTTAACTGAGGTGTTGAAATTGAAATTTGAATTCTTGATTTTCTAGTGTGAGTTGACTGAGGAAAAACATAAGTGATTGAGTTTCAAGCGGTTGACTTGAAATAGGATGAGTTGCATTAGCAGTTAACTCATGCTAACTCAATCAATCAAAAAATCATTCCTTAAGAATAAAACTCACTAATTTTAACCATTTGAATTTCCTTTCAAAGCAGGAATGAAGGCACACGTTTAATCATTGTTTTAGTGAGCACGAGTTGGTGAGACCAAGCAATAGAAAGCATGAATTTGTGTGTGCAGCTTATGAGAGGAAGAGTGTGCAAGAGAAGCTTCTGCATAGGTTGGTAGAGGGTAGTAAACATCAACATCATTGCAAAGGTTTCAAGCTTAGATCAAGAAGGAAACACAAGTGTGTCTTTTAGATTGGAACAATTGTATTTTTTTAAGAGATCAATTACTCAGTTTGTATATTAATAAAATTATCAAACAGGCGGAGGGTTTTCTTAGGTGGGTTTTATAGACAACTATGTGTTTTTGAATTGTGTGATTGTGCTTTTATTTCTATTCCTATTATGCAACATATAGTAGAGAAATTTTGTGTTTATGTGAGAAGAAACTTTATTTCAGATTTCTCATATTAGCATATCATATTTTTTTGGATTTTCTACATGGTATCATAGGGTGGACCAAAATAAATATATCACATACAAGAGAAAATGTGTCATAGTGAATAGGCATATGGTCTAAGGTAGTCACAAGCACTTGAGGAGCTAGTCCAAGTGGAGTGAAGGAGTAAGAATTATCTCTTTTGAAGTCTGAACAGGGCTGAGTTAAGGGAAGATTGCAGGTAGTGTAGAGGGCAGATGTGTGCATTGTTTTGTGGAGGATTTCTCAATTACACAGTCCGATATTTTTTGAGTGTTTTGGAAAGAGGATCAAGCCTTGTAGCCTCTGGTTTGGAGGGGTTGATAGGCCTAAACAGGTGACAGAACAATCCTATAGTCCAATGCATATAGAAGACTTGTAGAAGGAGGATAATCACATGTTCCTGAGGGAGTTTTGGACCAGGTTAGGGGAGATGACATGGACAATGATTAACCCTAACCATAGAGTTGAAGCTTTAGACTTAGATGCACAGGCTGAGTTGATTTGTGGATAGAAGTAATCGTCCAGACCAAAGGTATGTTTGCATTCTTCCAAGATTGATGTTTTTTCTAAGGATTTGATTCCATTTTAAGGATAGATTTTGTGGACATCTTATGTATTATTTGGAGGGAAGTTATAAGCTGTATTTGGTTCCCTAAGTCTAATATTTGAGGAGAACATCAAATATGGTTAGAGTGGTAGAATTTTTGAAGCTTGGGGTTGATCCTTGAAGGGACAAAGGAAGAAACCAAGAGGGATTAGTATTCAACCCTAGTTCACTGTGTAGAGGTGGACTTCTATATTTAAAGTGGGCAACCTCCATTTCCTTAAGACTTGCCTTTTATGGAGTAGTAGTGAGGCAAGTAGTGGGCAAGTTAAAGACCCTATGAGTTGGAATCCTTGATGGACAAAGGAGTAGCTAGAGAGAATATTGTTTAGGCCAAAGATCAATGACCTAAAGGGGTTGTGTTCACTAATAGTGGCAGACTGTGGAGCTAGAGATGCATGCCTTCAAAGGGACCATCCTTGAGAAGCAAGGCAGGAAGTGCTCATAATAGGGAAATGATGGACTTGTAGAGCATGGTGGGAAAGAATAAGTTTCCAAATCAAGTTCCATAAAAAAATAAGGGAAGTCTTCTAGTTCAGAAGGAGCAACTACAACAACAAAGAACTTGAAAATGTTAGAGATAGATCTAGGTGGACAAGGTTCTTCCAGCAACACATTCCTCGTTAAGAAGGAGTGTTGAAAATATTAGCAATAAAATGGTTCCTTGATTTGTGCTATAATCATAGGATCCAGAATGGGTTCCTTCTTGTGCATGACTCGAGTTACTATAATTTAGGAATCGGTCCCTAAAAATTAGGACGTGTTAGAATGCAATTAACTGATGTGTTGAAATTGAAAGTCGAGTTCTTGATTTTGTAGTATGAGTTGATTGAGGAAAAATATAAGTGATTGAGTTTCAAGTGGTTGACTTGAAATAGGATGAGTTGGATGAGAAGTTAACTCATGTTAACTCAATCAATCACAAAATTATTCCTTGAGTAGAAAACTCACTAATTTTAACCATTCAAATTTCTTTTAAAAGGAGGAACAAAGGCACAAGTTTAATCATTGTTTTGGTGAGCACGTGTTGATGAGACCAAGCAATAGGAAGCATGAGTTTGTGTGTGGAACTTGTGAGAGGAAGAATGTGAAAAAGAATTTTGCGCACAGGTTGGTAGAGGGAAACATAGATCAATAATATTGCAAAGGTTTCAATTTTAGATTGAGGAGGAAAAATAAGTGTTTCTTTCATATTGAAACATTTTTTTTTATAAGAGATCAATTGCACAATTCCTCTATCAATAAAATTCTCAATCAAGCAGAGGGTTTTCCCAGTGGGGTTCCCTAGAGAATTCTAAGTTTTTGAATTGTGTGATTGTTCTTTTATTTCTGTTCCTATTATGTTGCATGTAGTAGATAAATTATGTGTTTATGTGAGAAGAAATTTTGTTTTAGATTTCCAATATTTCGTGGATTTTTTATAAGAATTTCCTAAGTCAAAGTCCATACGCAAAAGTTATATGACTAGGAAGTTGACCTTCCTATTTTAACCACCATGATTTTAGAGGATGACACGTCATCCTCCATTATTCATGGAAAAGGGGATAACCACATGATCATGATGAACAAGGCTCTAAAATATTCAATATTGCAACTCTGGTTAAGAGTTAAAGGAGTCAAACTTAACCACTAGTAGGCTATTGGGTTGTGTTATAACCAAGCCACTAGGAGGAAAATGGGTTCCATTCTATTCAAGTACATTTTTTTCCATGGATGATAAGAGTAGGTGAGAGTGGATAGGGAGAGAGAAAACAGAGAGGGTTTGTGAATTATAGTAACCCATGGGCCACATGCCTCACTTCTTTGTACTTGCCTCCATTTCCATTTAGAAAAAGAGAGACTAGATGAGCCTCACCTTCTAGCTAGATTTTCTCCCAAAATAGTTTCACAGTTCATATTGTGTTATTGTGATTTGTCAGTGATTGTTCCGTATATTATGTATTTTCTACATAATTATAATTTGCATGTATATGCAATTTATAGTAATTGATAGATCTAGAAATCTAAGAAGAAATAAATCCCCATAGAGTAGATTTCAGATTTTATAATATATTTTAGTACATATTTTGTGACAAAATGTTGAGTCGAATATCAACTGAAGTTTATAGATCACCTATATATTTTGGGTGAATTTCTTTTAGAAAATATGCAAATGGAAAAAACATAAAAAATTAGCCCATGGATGAAACTTAGCCCCTAAAATTTTCCTTAGCAGTGATTCTAATTATATTTCAACCTATCAAGCCCTAGTAAATTATTAGTATTCCAACAGGAAAAGTACCATAAAAATTTTTACAAAGCACACATCTGAAAGGGATCAATTTGGATAGAGGGAAACTCACTTGCCAATTGAAAACACATTTAATGCATTACAAAATATATATACAAAGGCATAAAGGACTCATTTCTACACATTATTATGACAAAAGGCCAAAAGTGTACCAAAAGGAAAATTAGGGATTTTTCGATGGAATTAACTAGGGCATCATTGAATGTGCAAATCATTGGCACCATGTCTCCTAGATTGAGAATAATAGACGACAAAATCAACAAAATGGGAGTTTTGAACTAAGATAATAACATATGTGAAGATAAATGATACCACACAACCATCTTGAAGAATAATTTTAGGAAAGTGAATAAATCTATTTTGTTGGTCATAAACTGAGATAGATGCATTATAAATAAATTATAATATATGATATAATTCATAAATATGTAAATAGATAAAGAGGAACATGATTATTAGCATAAGGTTTGGGATCATGATTCCAATTTTACCACAACCACTTTATGTCAATTATTTGAATTTCACACTAGAATTAAGACCTGGTATGAAAGACATATTAGAACATGTATTAGTAATATTACAAAGGTTAAATGAAATCATTACAAATTAATCAAAATTGAAAATTGTGTCTTTCAAGGTTATATCTAATACTAAGGGATTTACTAGTAGTTTTTTCCACTCATGTTGATTTAATAGCCTAATGATAGTAATATTTTGATGTGTGCTTAGTTACTACTTGTCCAATCACATAATTCTTGGCCCACTTAGCCCTTCATGATACAACCATTATCCATAAGAGTAAGGGCCATGTGGCCTTTCCATCCCCACCAACACAATCATGTTGACTAAGGCATCAAACATTGTGCAAGCAACAATAGTGCCTATGAACAACCCACCAACTCATTGTGAAAGTGTACCATAATGTAATAATCCTAGCTTGAACTTAATATTGAAATAGATGAAGTTGAGTTCAATAGCCTTTAAAGGAAATTCTAGAAAGGTTTTGCTAATGTGTTTTGTAGGAAGAATCCCCCTAAAGTAGTGATTCACACCTCAATTTGGAATAACAAATATTCTCATGGCTTGTATTATACTTGGGCTCATCACTTAACCAAAGGTTCTTTTCCTTTTTTAGTTTGCATATGCAATCAATGCTAAGAATTTACTACATAAGGGTCCCCAGATCTGCAATAATACCCTTCTAATAATGGAAGCTTGGACTTTAGACTTCTTAATTGATGATTAAGATAGACCGCTCCATATTGTATATTGAATTCTGCAATTTCCTGATGTAATTCTAGCCCAAAATTTAGCCTATTGTTGCCCCACTATGGGAGTTTACTACCTAGAACTAGACAAGTTCTTCATCCCTACCCCAACTCTAAGTATATGTTGGGGATAATGTATTTGTAGGTTCATCACACCTCTAGGTCTTAATATTTAGTTGGAAGTAAGAAATCAACTAGGAGAGTTAAATAAGAGGTTGAACAAGTAGTCGATTGGGTGGTCAACTTGAGGAGTAGTCTATGAGGTCGTCTAAATATTCAATGAAGCATTCAACAAGTTGGGTAGCTAGAACAAAATAGTACGTTAGTGCATAAACAAGACAAAAATTAAGGATTTTTTTTATGTGCCATAATCAATCTATGTGGCGCACAAATTCATCACTTCAAGGGAGTTGGTTAGATCTTGATGATATATAATATAGCCCTATGGGTTGATATAGTAATGCAATATATTGACACATGCATGTGTTGTGTATGGAAATATTTTTGTTTCTTAAATGTTTGTGTATGTTGAGTTATGCTCAAGTGTGCTCAAGTGTTGTAATAATGTCTTTACACACCTCCTATATCTTGGAATGAAGCTCTTTAATCTACATAATCCCTTGAATCTCCAATATGGTATTAGCACTAGTGGTTTGAGATTTAGAATATTGTCTACAAGTCTTAGAGAGGTTGTTGGTTCTCCTGACAAGTTGAATATGTCTAGTAGATTGATTTACATTTTCTATTTGTAGATATAATCTAGGATTAGCTTACTAGATTGGAATTATGATTTCCAAGCTACAACATGTGGTTCTTAATGGCCACAATTATGGAATTTGGGTATATGGAAACATCATTAAAGAGTAAATAACTATGGTATTTTATAAAAGCTCTAGTTCTAGATCCAAAGGATAACAAAAAAAACCATCGATAGGAAGAAGGATGAGGATATAGGAGTCATAATAACCTACATCTCTAGGGGGATTTCTTTCATATAAGTAGAATTGATTTTCCAAAAATTGCCGTGAAAAAGTTAACTCTATTTTGATAAAATTAACAAAAGTTAGGTTATGAAAATTTGAGAAAGAATTTATATCTTTGGATCCTATCTCTTTTAAAAGAATTAAATATTATTTGGCCCATGTGAAGGAACTTCAACTAAAATTAGCTAAATGAGAAAATTGTTTTCCCAAGAAATATGGTCAAATGATTGAACTAATCCTAGTGAATCTAAATACTCCATATGATGTGTTGTATTCAACATTATGTGTTAGTTGAACCATTGGGAAATATGTTGGAAAGGATTATACCTTTCACTTTTTTGGTGAATAATTTAGGTAAAAGAGATATTACTTGATGAAGGGAACCTTGAGGTCAAGCAATAGGTCCATTTATTGAAGATAAAAGGTAAAAAAATTATAGAGAAAGATGTCAACAAGAGAAAGAACATGACCAAGTTGACCAAAATAATAGGAAGAAGCATAGTGATTAGATTTTGACTAAGAAAGGTATAAAGGGGAAGACTTGCCACTATTATGAGAAATTGAGACATATGAATAAGGATTGGTAGAAGAAGACCAAGGAGATAGAGGAGAAAATGAATAAACTTAAAGGATACATGTTGGTTAGAAGATTGAATAATTTCAAAAATATTATGTTTTTGTTAGTGATTATTAGGGATTTGTTGTCAAGGAAAAATGTCCTAGAAACAGTTAGGGGTGCTATCTTATATGAGGTCCCAACTAGACCTTCGTACACCATTTGGGATGAGAGACCCATCCAAATTATGTCTCGGTAACCATTCTCAATTTTGGGATTGTTGTGAGATGTAGACAATCATCACAATAGGGTATGAAAATTCTAACCTACAACTATATAGTGCACTAAGATGAAAGAAGGATAAGCTAGATAACAATGAAAGGTAGAAGAGAATTCAGAAGAAAATGAGTTAGTGAACATACGATTGCACAAGTGAGGAAGGTTCAACTTGCTAAAACAATTGAAGAATAGTCATCATTTATATCTAACAAGTGAACATAATTGAAAGTACATAATATAAAATAGAAAGCATGTGAGAAATACCATCTAACTTACAAAATAGTCCATAAATTTGAACACATATCCCACAAAGCACACATATACATGAATTTTTCAAGAAGAGTCAGAAAAAATGTGATGCATGTAATCATATAGTCCTAGCAATAGCCTTTCAGCCTTTTGAATATTACAATAGTAAATACAAAATTAGCAACCTCCTAGATCTTATCTCTAATAAAATCAATCAAAGATAAAAATTCCTTTCAAACTAAGAATTTAGCAAATTTAGAGGTGTATTTTGGTAACTTCTATCTATCACTAATGAGATTCTGAGTGGAATAGTTACTACTCTTCAACATCTAATTTAAAAACTAAATAGAGGAAAATAATTTTGAAACTCTCATGCATAGACTAACAATTGTTATGATCTGAGTGGATCTTTAATTGAGAACCCATTATGTCTTCAAGTCATGCCACATAGACTCATAGGATGATGTGAACACTTGAACCTATCATGTGGAAAGCTCTTCATGCTGCCATGATCTTCAAATTTGTTCTAGGAAAGAATTGATATGTCCTTCTACAACAAAAACAAGAATATGTTCATGATAATGTGCAATTGACCATGTCCCACTTGTTATTCAATGTTGTTCTCCAATTTTTGTAGTACCTCCAAAGTTTAGCTTATAGTAATGGAGGATAAGATTTGTTCCTATGCTAATTCTAGGGATTCCCTTGAGGTCTGAATACACTTTTATGGTTCTTGATACTACCAAGCTACAACACACAATACTCCTTGCAACTAGGTGCTTTGCTTTTAGTTGGCCTCTATGGGTACACTAATTGGGACTTTGAAGGGAAGCTCCCTTATTTGTTGGGCTTAACTTTCTCCTTGAATACAATTTATTTAATTTACCCATTATAATAATGTATCCCACTATTTCAGCCAATCTTCATGTACACTATTTCTTATAACTGATAGCTTACTCTCCTCAATTATCCTTTGAAGTGATTGTCCATGGATTGCAATTTGCTACATAATAATTGGAAACAACATATAACCATTATAGATACTAGCCTGACATGCAATATGCAAAGGAAGTCCTTATTCTCGACGTTTGGTTATGCTTGATATCTAGTATTTATTGTTAAGGAGAAAGAAAGAATTCCAAATCAAACCTAGGGAACCTTCTTAATATATCACAATTACATATTCAAAATTCTTGCCTAGATGGCCATGCATTTTGCCATGGAGGGCCTTCTACATGATTCTAGGAGGAAATTTATGGTTTTTGTGAAGCAATACACTAATTTAGATTCCTCATATTGAAGATAAATGAGTGATCAAATTCAATCCTAAAAGGCAAAGAAATAGTATTGAGGTGTTTATGGAACATGAAACTTTGGGGCTCTTATGAGAGAAACCATAAGCATCCAAGGGAGGAAAATATATGGGAAAATTTCGGGCCATAATTATAAATTTTTTAATTGGCTTTAGGGTACTTAAACAATTATAACTTTTTCCCTAGATTTCTCCTTCAATTCAGGCCAACTCTGCTCAAGAAAGGCTCAGGAGAAAGCCCCTAAAGTTATAGAAAATTCTAAGGGAGACATCCTAGATCAATTTTAGAGCTCAAAAAAACCTTGTATCACTATAGAAATGGATTTTTAAATTCTATGTAACTAAATAGTTGGTTAGTGATGCGCTACAGTGACTTGGGGAGGCCAAAACTAAGCTTAAAAGTTGAATTTTGGGGTTTCAAAACATGAAACCCTAGGGGTCCTGATGAGGGGAAACTGTAGGGAAATCAAGGGAAAGGTACCCTAGGAATGTTGAGGACATAATAGGAAATTTTTAATGATATTCATATCACTTAAAAAATCATCCTTTTTTCCTTGAAATTCACCCCCAATTCAGGACATTTTTCCACCAAAAATGTAATGCCCCTTCCTAAATTATTTTGTTATAGGTTGAATTTCCCACAATTTTGTATAGTTTTGGAGGCCATGGAACCCACTCAATTTTGACATAGGGACTTAGGGAATAAAAGGAGGTTGTATTATTTTGTTAGTGGAGTGGGGGGGGGCACCCACATGAGAAAAACACACTTGGCCAAGTGAAGAGTTTGAATAGCCTTGGAGGGAAGTCACATGGCAAGGTGAAGGGGCCCACTTGGGAAGTAAGTGGTGGGCTCCAGTATTGCAGAAATGATGCTACAACTCCTGGGACTCCCTTCTTTACTTTTATAAACCCGGTAGTTCATAACAAACTTGGAAGCAACGGTGCTATATGCACAAGTACTATCTCTTACTGCAGGTTGTCACTTGATCAGTTGGCACAAGTTCGCTAGGAGCTTAAGCCAACTTCTATGAGTTCTTAGAAGAAGCTTTTAACTGTGATGGATGAAAGCTAACTCAAAAGATGCTAGTCTACTTGCAGAGAGAAGATGAAAGCTGAAAGGAAATGCAAACCCTAGTTCTATCGACTAACCCTACTGGTGCAAGAAAAGAGATGAAAGCTATTGAAATGGATGCCATTGACTCTTGGAAAGGTAAAATGCATGTGACTAAGCTACTTCTGAAGGAAAATATGTAAAAATCATCTTTTTGTACTTTTGAGTAATTTTGCAGAATTATTATGCATGTGCATTAACTATTTTTTTTATTATGCAGGGGTTTATTGGCAAAAGGAAATGGAGTGGGCACTTGCAGGAGGTTAGGAAGGTGAGAAGAGGACCTAAGGGGTCCATAGCACCCTTCTAGATAATTCCACAGTGATCAGATCTCGAAAAACTGCTCGTGTGAACTTCTACAGGAAGTCTGTAGGGGTTCTACAAGAATTTCTACAGGAAGTTCTACAGGGACAGGTCGAAAGTGGATTTTAGAGGGTTGATGGTGGAAAAACGGTGGGACATTGGAAATGAAGGATGGATAAGGATGCTAAGGGGTCTAGGACCTGGTAAATAAAGCTAAGGAGTGATGAATATGGTTGGAGTTGTTCAAGGATGGAGAGAGCAATGTTGCACAAAAATGTAGAAATTAGGGCAAGTTGGGAAAGTGTGGCAAATGAAGGGAAGAAATCTTGAATTAGGGGCTGGAACAGGTTGTATGATGGAGGAAGGGTAGGTAGGAATGTATCATAGGTTCACTGCACACGATTTTCCAAAATTGATCGAACAAAGACTAGAAAAATAGAGATCTATCGATTTTGACCTAATTTGATCTAAAAACCAGAAACATGATGAACATAAGTTTATAGATAGGAAATCATGCAAGATAGTTATGGAAACTAAGCAAGAACAGATCTAAACATGAAAAAACAACTGATATCAACTTTTCCAACTTAAAATCTAACACTAGCAATTGCATTGGAAGGCAAAAACAGTGTTTTTGTGGCAGCAAGTATGCCTTGGTCTCAACTCATGGTCCCAAGGAGGGAGAGATGAGATCAAGGACTGCTTGATGGCCTTTTTGCAGATCTTTTCTATTACCAAACTGTCAAATCAACTTGAAGCATGAAAAACCATCTTAATCATAAAAAACGACCTAAGTAACAAAGCAAGATCTTAACCTAAATAACAGAAACTATTCTTTGAATGCAAGAAAAACACATAAAAGTACATGAAGGAGGTACTGGCACTTGGGTTTGGCCCAACCCCAAGAGCTATAGCCTCCTAAGAAAGCTCAGATCTGGTGCAAAGCGAGATTCATCTTCATTACTCAAAAAATAGTAGTCATGTCACAAAACTATTTACAGAAAGAGCTCAAAAAATGAGCTGAATGTAGAGTTACACTAAAGTGCGTGCGAAAACAAACTTATCAATAGCTAAAATACCAAGGCTTGAAGCCTTCCTAATTATGCCACACGAGGACTCCCAACGGTCCTCCTTAACTTTAGGAGTTTGGTTGCCCAAAACTGCAGTTGATCAGCCACTTCACTAAACTTTCTCGGCTGCCCCTTGAAATCATCTTTGGTGGGTTGTTGAACTTCGAGCTGATGGTGGAGAACTCAATGAAGGGGTCATTTAGTGCAGGAGACACCCCTCCTACAAATCTTCAGCCTTGTTCCTTCGTATTTGGCTGCCAATTTGCTCATAAATGCCGGACCTTGGTCCAAAAAATGTCCAAAAATTTGCAATAAGCACATATTAGACTTTGTGGTCAAGTGACTATTCCCATTCATTCAGTTAACATAAATATATTCAAAATCATGCATAAAACTATGAAGAATGGTGGATTAATTGAGAATAATAGGCAAAATGAGCCCATAAAATTACCCATTTTTGGGGCTCATCAGTAAGGCCCACAAAATTATAAATAGGAGGAGCTTATCCTGACAAAGGGTATTTTCCCAATTGAACTAATTTTGTTGCTCAAGCTACTTAGCCAAGTCACTTGTTGTTTAGCTACGAGTTTTCTATACAAAGAACTCACCATTTATTCGGGGGACTTTGAGTGCCACCCTAGAGAGGTTTTGTCAGATTATTCTAGGGGGGAGCTGAGGGATATTTTAGCACTTACATTCATACACTCACTCAGCCATAGAGTAATCCAGGAGGATGCGTGAGGCGCACATGTGGTGGTCATTTCGGGTGTCTTTCAAGGAGCAATTGCAGGGACAGTTTGGTGAGGAAGGTTCAGGGATATAACATACTTTGTGTGGAGTTTTGGAGCATGAGGGGGAAACTATAATTTAATACGAATTTGCAACTCTTGGGCCAACGCAGAAGCCTCTCACTGGGCACATGTGGGAGTTGGAGGATTGTTTTTTGGGGCTCGTACATGCCGAGGAGATAAGGGAAGATTTTGAGGGAGTGTTTGTAGTAATTTTGGAGTGATTGGGTAAGGATTTCACTGGTGTCTAGGCAGGTCATACTTCCCAACAGTTTATGGAGGATGTGGTGCTTTGGGGGTTGAATTTTGATGGTCAAAACCAGGACAAACCCTTTCTGGGTTTTGGTGGGTCTTGCTTGAGGAGATTGGGATTAATTTGGTAGAATTTTCTAAGAATTGGAGATGGGGTTTTTAGCAGAATATTTGCAAGAGACAATGTAGTTTGCTAGGGTAGCATAGGACATCATTGAGATAGTTTATTTTTTCATCCAGGCTTGTAGTTTGATCACTTAGGCTTTGATTATCTTGCCTTATGGGAAAGCCTAGGTGCACTCCTCCCACATTATTGTATTATTGCTCCAGATTCATAAAAAAATGGCTCAACTGCATCTCACTTTCAGTCTATTTATGGGTGTGCTCTAAAGTTTGAAATTTTATATTGTTGAATTTGTTATTTTATTTGCATATCATTGTTTTTCCTATTTTGGAACATTATAGTGGTATCAAATGCCAGATCTTGGCTCAGCCGTTGAAGAATTTTCCTATGAGTGAGGAGGACAAGCAAAATATCACCTATAGGAGACAAAGGTACTAGAGTTGGGAGAGGGAGTTATAGAATACACCTGACACTAAGGAACATGGGAGTGTTGTGGTAGTAGAGGACATGGTGGAGCCTAGGAGTAAGGAGGAGATGGCCTTTGACAACCTCTTGAAGGCCCTTAGTGATTTAGCAAAGGGGCAGAAGGATATGTCAGATGAGATCAAATAGCAAAACTGGGATTGAAGCATCCATTAGGATTTCCTATTTGGGGAGACTTCTGGGGCCTCCCAACAATATGACCACCTTTCGTCGGCTACTCACCCACCAGCCTCAGGTGGGCCAACTAGGACCACGCTGCCTTCTTTCCTACCATCAGCACCTAGTGAGCATGGTGGCCCAGATGATCAAATTCCTATGGGGGAGTACTTCAGGGAATGACAATCCATGGGGAAATATTTCAAGGTGGCCCTATCTTTTTGAGACTAATGTCATCTCAAAAAAAATGAGAAGGGTAGGAATTACAGAGGCCAAGGTACACAGAGCTCTGAGTTGCAGCATATTATTGGGAGGATGTATTTCCCCACATATGATGGCACTACCAAGTGCACAACTCGGGCTTGGGTGGAGAATTTGGATACTTATTTCTAGTTCAACGGGATGATGGAGATAGAAGCCATTAAAATGGTTATCATACACTTAGAGGGGGAGGCACACGAATGGTGGTTTCACGGCTTGTCCACTATAGGGCATGCCAACGTGACTTCCTATGACTTCCTATGAGGATTTCATAAGGCTAGTGGTGGATCGTTTTGATCAAAGGGATCTCGAGTCTCACTTCAAGGAGCTTACCCAACTTAAACAGATGGGTCATCTAGAGCAATATATATCAGAGTTTCTAAGGGTCTCAATCATGGCGTCAAAATTATCAGATGCTAGGAGGGTGTACACGTTCATAAAGGGGCTGCTCTAGCCACTACATGGATTGATGAAATCACGAAGGCCCTCTATGCTACAAGAGGTCGTGACATGTGCTAGAGACCTGCAAGGGGCCATCCCCAAGACCTGGGCACCTATCCCATCACGTACTCCCTACCCTCAGAAGGGAAGTTCTCCCAGACCACCACCACACAAAGCAGCCCAAGGATGTCGGAATATAGATGGGGAGACTCAGAGGGACCTCAAGAGGAGGAAACTATGCTTTACCTATTAGGATCCATGGGCACCAGGCCATCGATGCACAACGGTCAAGGCCCATTATATCGAGGTATTTTCGGATAGTGATCAGGAGGATGATGTCGAGCTGGAGTATGGTGGGGGAGACAATAAGGGTCCAGCAGAGAGGGGACCACCACCACCACCACCACATGAGGGAGAATCTCTTACACCATCTGGGGGAGTCCTTGGTTCCTTGTGTGGGGTTCCTAAATTTATGACCCTGAGGATTAGAGGCATAGTGCACGGGAATCATGTCTCGGTCCTAGTAGACAGTGGGGCCACCCACAACTTCATTGATGCTCATATGGTCTAGAGGAGGGGCATCACCACAACAGAGTTTGAGGGGTTTTTTGTTATGGTGTCGGGGGACAGGACAATGTAGTGCACTCAGTATGTTCCTACTTTGACAGTGACCATGGGGAACTACTTGATGACGGACAATTTCTTCACATTGTATGTACTAGACACCAACATAATGATGGGTGTCCAATGGCTATAATCCCTTGGCCGAGTCAAGCTAGATTGGAGGAAGCTGGAGATAGAGTTCACCGGGCCGGATGGCAAGCTGGTAGTCCTTAGGGGCATGCACTTGTAACCACCACAGACAGTTTTAGCACATCAGATGGAGGCATATTTGAGGCACAAAGAAGTAGCATGGGTCATGGAGCCAAGGATTTCAGAGGCTGGGGGACATCCCCAACCACCACACCTAGACATACAAACCATATTAAACAAATACTCAGTGGTATTTGGGGGCGTCTTACCGGGGCAACCACCAGACAAGGGATTCGAGCAAACCATTGAGATAGAGCCAGGTGTGCAGGCACTTACCCCTTATAGGAACCCCAACGCATATAAGGATGAGATTGAGTGGGTCATCAGGGAATTTGTCAGGCCAGGCAGTAACTCCATAGGGCATAAATAAATTGACTGTATTATTCCATCAGGTAGGTCCTCATTATATACATGAGGGAGAGACTGTTCAGTTCGTCTCCCAATGACTGTTCATATTTCCTATCTATCTATTTACAATAATACACCCAATCACAAGGATTAGGTGTCAACATTCCCCCCCTTAATCTGAAGGGATGTTGGTGAGTCCAAGCATCGTTCTGAATCGTTCAAGCTTTTCTCTTCCAAGCACTTTGGTGAAGATGTCTGCAATTTGCT
>APFE030584225.1:123211-169297 GCA_000404065.3 Pinus taeda
GTGATGCTTTCATTGTCATGAAGTAGGCCATTATGCTACGAATTGTCCATAGAAGAAATCCAAGAAGGGTTCCTCAAAGGGATTTGATGGCGAGGCACTGGCCTCACAGTTTGAGTTGGATTTCTCGCTTATCGCATGCATGGTTTCATCCATGGTGGGATGTGTGTGGTACCTAGACAATGGAGCTTCATTCCACATGTCAGGTGACAAGAATATTCTCAGTACCTTGGAGGAGAAGGATCTCCAGATGCGGATTGAGATGGGTGATGATGGAAAGTACCATGTTTCAAGTGAAGGTACGGTTGTGTTTCAAAGGGAGCATGGAGCTCCCCTCACCCTGACTGATGTAAAGTATGTACCAGGTCTGAAGAAGAATCTTATGTTTGTCGCTATGTTAGAAGATAAAGGCTATGATGTAGTCTTTAGTAAAGGAAAGGTATTCCTGAGGTATATCGGTACTGGACAGACCAAGCAAATTGGGATTTGAGTAAAGAATCTCTACAAGCTAGAGGTAGACGACTCTGCTACATTGAGCTCCATAGCTGAGATGGTGCAGAGCCAAGATGTTGGCAAGCTATGGCATAGAAGACTAGGCCACTTGCACCATGGAGCTCTGAAGATCATGCAGTAGATTTCTACCGGACTACCCAAGGGAAAACTGGAGTAGACGAATACATGCAAAGGTTGTACCTTGGGTAAGTATGTGAAATCTTCCTTTCCGGATCGAGACAGTAGAGCTAGAGCAATCCTGGAGTGAGTTCACTCAGATGTTTGTGGACAATTCGCTATAGCCTCCACCACTAAACAAAGGTACTACGTTATTTTTATTGATGATTTTTCTCATAGATGCTGGATTTACTTTATGTAAAAGAAGGATCGTACCTTCTTGAGGTTTTGTGAGTTTAAAGCCTTGGCAGAGAAAGAATCTGGAAAGAAAATAAAAGCCTTGCGTAGTGAAAATGGTGGAGAGTATGTCTCCCAATAGTTTAAATACTTCTACGTAGCAGAAGGAATTAAATGGGAATTGACGGCACCCCATAACCCACAGTAGAATGGGGTGGCCGAAAGGAAGAACAAATCGATTGTGGCAGCAGTTCGAGCGATGTTGCATGACCAAAGCCTACCATTGCATTTGTGGGATGAGGAATGCAATACAGCAATATACTTGCAGAACAGGAGCCCGCATCATATACTGGGAATGAAGATACCTATGGAGGCCTTTTCTGTGAAGCAACCAAATGTGAGTCACTTCCGAATCTTTAGATCATCAGTTTATTGTCATGTGACCAAAGATGCCTGGAAGAAACTAGATCCAACAGCTGAGTTGGGAATACTTTTGGGGTACAAGGATACACCCCACAACTATCGCGTGTACCTGCCTACCAGTCAAAGGACAGTGGTACGCAGGGATTTGAAGTTCAACGAGCAGAAAGCCATGTGATTATCACTTGAGAGGGAGCTCAAGATACATGCAAAGAGGAACTTTCAGTTCCTAAGGAGGAGGAGCCTCAGATTGATGCGGAGCAGCTGCATGGAGAGGATCCGGGAGTGGAGACATGCACTCATGCTGAGACTTCCAGAGATGGGCAGAAACACTCGAGGGAAGCTAACAGGTTGATCCTGGATGCGTGGCAGAATGTGGGACAACCATCTTCTCAGTGCAGACAGAGGAGATCACTTGAGCGATACACTGGGTACATGGCCTTGGTTGGGGAGTGTGTAGATATCGAACCTTCTTCATTCGAGGAGGAAATGCAACAACTAGTCTGGATTGATGCAATGGTAGATGAGTACGACTCTATCATTCAAAACAGTGTGTGGGATGTTGTCCCAAGACCTCAAGGTAAGTCAATCGTGAGTTCCAGATGGCTTTACAAGGTAAAGCAGGAAGCTGATGGTAGTGTTGAGAACATAAGGCAAGGTTTGTTGCCCGAGGTTTCTCACAGGTCGAGGGGATCGACTACGATGAGACCTTTGCTCCTGTAGCAAGGTACTCATCTATCAGGTCGATGTTGGCACTATCAGCCCAGATGGGTTGGAAGATCCATCAGATGGATGTGAAGACAACATTCCTCAATGGGAAGATTGAGGAGGAGGTGTACATTGAGCAACAAGAGGGTTTCGAGACCTTCGATCATGAGTCACATGTGTGCTGACTCAAGAGGGCTTTGTATGGGCTGAAGAAAGCACCCCGTGCTTGGTGCACTAGGATCGACAACTATTTCACCAGATTGGGCTTCACCAAGAGTGAACCAAATGTGAACCTTTACCACATCATGGTAGAAGGTAAACCATTGATCATTGTTCTTCATGTCGATGATCTGATTTTGACAGGTGATGATTAGCATATACAGTCTTGCAAGGAGGACCTTGCAAGATATTTTGAAATGAAAGACATGGGTCTTATGCACTAGTTTCTAGGCATGGAGGTGTGGTAGAAATATGGTGAAGTATTTGTGTCTCAAGGCAAGTATTCCAATGAGATAGTCAGGCACTTTCACATGGAGAAGTGCAAGCCCATGCAAACTCCTCTAGTTAGGAACTGGAGGAAGGAAGATACTACTTCAAGTGAGGTAGTAGCTGCTACTGTTTATCGACATTTGATGGGTTCACTTATGTATCTAGTGAACACACGACCCAACTTATGCTTTGTGATGAACTAGCTGAGTCAGGTTATGATTCAGCCTACCAAGCTATTTTGGAAGGCAACGAAGCATGTGCTGAGATACCTCCGAGGCACATCTCAGTTTAGATTGTGGTACAGATGGATAGAGAGAGTGAAGCTTTAGGGCTTCACAGATGCGAATTGGGCAAGGAGTCCATTAGACCGGAAGAGCACTTCTGGAGCAATCTTCAACCTTGGTTCAACTGTAGTTTCCTGGTACAACAGGAAACAGAGATCAGTTGCACTTAGCTCAGCAGAGGCTGAATACATGGCTGCTAGTCAGGCTGCATGTGAGGCCATTTGGATGTGGAAGATTCTAGTGGGATTGTTTGGTCAGATGATGGATCCAACAGTGATCTACTTTGATAATCAGAGTTGTATCAAACTCTTTGAGAATCTAGTTTTTCATGACAGGTCCAAGCACATTGATATCCGGTTAACCATCTTCGAGACTGTGTGGTCAAGAGGATCATGTTGTTGTTGTATGTTTCAACTGAGGAATACGATGCAGATATTTTGATGAAGGCATTGTCAAAATACAAGTTCGAGTTCCACAGAGACGTGATTGGGGTTATTGATAATCCCTTTCTTGTTGAGAGGAAGTGTTGAAAATAGCAACAAGAAATGCTAAATATAGAAGTGCTAATTTTAGTACTGCTATAAATATCATTTCGGGATACCTTCCTATTTTAGTTAGTCCCTTAACTAAAATAGAGAAGTAAAATTCGAATCTGATCTTAGCAGTTGTTTGTAAAATAATTAATTAATTCACCATGAGTTATTTAGTTGAAGAAAATCAAACATGAAGTCTATGTGGGGACATGCAACAGTTTCTCCATTGATTGAGGAATTTATCCATCAGTTAAAGAGATAAGGATGAGTTGTAATATTGAGTTGTAATTAGTTGGCTCAGTTAACTAAGTCAAGTCCAGTTAGATTAATTCAAACAGTTTGTTGAATTAATTGTGAGTTCAGTTAGTTAATGCATGCATGCATGTAACTGTTGCACTTCAGATAACTGAATATTCTCTCATAAATAACTCATGCATGTCAGTTCAGACAGAGACCCAGTTAAGATCAGATGGAGGGGAAGTATACTATCAGTTGCTAGAATATTCCATTGTGAATATCTCTTGCATGCAGAAGGAATTCTTTCCTTGAGGATTACGCAATTACTTCTTCAGTTTTTGTGAGTGTGATGAGGCCAATTCACACATGTGGCATCACTGGACCCCAAGAAAAACTGCGCAAGGAAATAGGAGGCTTGGAGGGCTTGAGGAGGACATATCTAGTGTCTATTTAGTCTGTGAGATGTATTGTTTTGATTGCAGAGAGAGTAGGATAGCTTGTGAGCTGATTCTTTTTGTAACTCGAACATATTTCCACTTGTATGATAATACAGAGATTTGGATTTTAGGCTAAGGCTTTCCCTAGGTTATTTCTTCTGTGTTATGTGTGATTGATTTCTCATTCTTAGTTATAAGTGTTCTCATTGATCTTGCTCAATTCGATTAAGCTTCCGAAAAGTTTGTTGTAGAAGTAGATCTTGTATTTTGCTTTAATATATTGCATAATCTGTTGATCTACAGTGGGAATTTCTGCATAACCAATGGTATTCATAGATGTACACACATTTGTCTGAAAATACAAAATATGTCAGAAGTGTATTGGAAGGGAAAAAAGACAAGATATTCCTTTGCAACCTATGATGATTGAATAAACTTTTAAGTAATGGAATCCATATATTATTGGGTGAAATTAACCAATTAACTCCTTTGGGAAACACAAGTACAACTTGACTACATATTCAAGGGTCAGAAATGCACCAGCCAATAATAACGAGATGCGACCCAAGAGAGAGACCCAATTAGAATCTCCCATGTTTGGGATGGTTGATTCCTCCGTATTGATGGCCGAAAAACCAATTTTGATGGAATTTAATGATTAAAATAAATATAGATCAAGTAGATATCCTTCAAAACACTACATTATGAAATCTATAAAATAACACAAGTTGTAATTAAACAAACATGACTAGTCTAAATTCACTAAAAGATAGTATTAAAACTATATTAATTGCATAATAGGAAAGGCTAAATTAACTTGATACAAGTGAAAATGACTAAACGATACTACTCTAATGAAGGGAGATTGCATATATTCTAACAGTATAACAACACACACGTGTGCACAATAGTATGGCAATGCATAAATTTTTATACATAAATCCATAGAGATCATAATTTAGAAGAAACCTCATGTAAAGACTTGAATCATGACTAACATCTAAAGCATTTTATAGCATTAGAGAATAAATCTTATCTAGTGCACAAAATAAACAACTACACAACATAATTCAAAACACAATCAATTCTCCCTTGCAAATGTTTTGGCTAGGAATTTACTTTTGAGTATTACAAAGTTAGCAAAAATAATTCTTACAAGCTTCTTTTTGGTGAGTCCCTAATACAAAATTTTCCAACCCTTTATCCTTAGGGAAATTCCCTCATTTATATAATTGAAATGATACTTTCCACTCATGAGGTGGAGTAGGATTCCTAGTCAAGAAATAGAATTATCTTCCGATACTAACAAGGAATTGACTCATGGTTCAAGAAATTGGAGGTGGCAAAGAAGATGTGTTTGACTTGCTAGCTATGTTGCCTTCACATTTTTTGTGGATTTTCCTTCACATTCTATAATGGCCTACTCAATCTCATTTTCATTAAATTTTTAATAAAAGGTCAAATGTAGGAACTCTTTAGAAGGGGAGACAAAGAAGTCTAGGAGGGACTCCTAGCTTAGATGTTATGGCTATTGTGTTGTGTTTCCTTTCTATTTATATGTATTTCCTTTTTTTGCTAGATATTTTATCCCACAAGCATTCCAAAGGCCTGTGACATGTGTGTGTGTGTGTGTGAGAGAGACTTACTTATACCCCTAAACATTCATGCATGAAAACCTATATAAATTGACTACAAAGAAAAGAGGACACACATTTTCTTGAAGGTTTGTCCTATTTTCATTCTTGGTTGGCCTAACATTATTTAGACTGTATCCCAATCCCTCAAACCCGCACCTGAAAATAGAGACCACAAACATAAACTATCCAATCATATGGAATACAAATGTTAGCAATAACATATCAACACAAATATGTAATCATAAACAATCAAGAGTATAAGGCAATGGGGGAAGGCATTTTCATTAAACAAAAGGTACTTACAGTGGTCGCAACACCCACAAGATCCTTAAGCAATTGATCCTCCTCCAAGAATCTCTCTCAATCGGGTTCATTATAGGTACTAGTGTATCTAAAAGCTGAGCTCTTGTCTCTCGAGTGGCATTTCCTTTCTATTTCACCATTTTCTCCTTTACTTTATGGAGGATATTTTCTTTTATAGTAGAGTTGAAAAGGTGGATGGATGAATCTAGACACCTTTTTTACTTGATTTGATTTTTCCATGTCATCCTTATCCTTTAGTTGATCATTGATTGATCAAATGAAAGTATTATCTACTTGCTCTGACAACCCTATTCACTTCAATTCTCCTTGTCTAAGGGTTTGTAGCATTCAAAAATTATTTCCATGCCACTTGGATCGTTGCAATACTCCATGCCAATATCCTAGGGGTGTTTAAGGATGAAAACTTATATTTTCTTAGGGTTTCCTAGAGAAATTCCTTGTAGATTCAAACTGTAGATTGTAATATGATAAAACAATTGACTTGAATCTACTCTACTCATCATTGGAAACAATAAACAATCAATGAAATCATGAAGCATAAAAGAGAAAGAATTCAATCACACATACCACAACAATTTTCATCAATCAGAAATATGAGAATATTACAATGCTTTTCTCAAGCCCTAGCAACCTCTGTACTATCTGTATCTATCTCATTGCTTCCCAGACAAGATCAAGCCAATACTTAGCCAATTCTGTTGCCTACCAAGCTCATATTTCCTTGCGCAATTTCCTAGGGAATTAGCCCATATTTAATTGGGAAATTCCAAAATTATTAATTGCGCAATCCTCATAAGACTTCCTCTGATTGCATGCACCACCTATACAATTCATATGATTATACAATTGATAGTGCATTCTCGCTAAACTCCAATCTCAACTGGATCTTTCTCTGGTCTGACATGCATGATTTAATTCTGAGTGAATATTCAATTTACTAGTTGATCAATGTTGGTTACACCCCACTACTACAGGTTACACCCCACTACTAGATCTCCCACTAATTCCTCCATCATTTGGAACTAGTTTAACTAGCTTTAACTCAGTTAAACTGAATTAAATAATTACAACTCAAAATAAACTCAACCAGGGCTCCTTAAAAAGTAGGAGACAACCTACATGACTCTATTTAGACCCTCAACTCAAATTAACTAAGCCAACTAAGTCAAATTAACTTAGTTAACTATTACAAGTTGTCATGAGATGTGGAATTACAATTGAATTCAAGGACAAAATTAAATTAGGATTTTCTTGTTGAATTTTCAACATTTCCATGAGGTTGATGTTGCGTCTTTGGCTTTATTTTATGTTGCTTCTCTAATGGAATCAAGGGAGTTTCATTTTGAGCTATAAAATTTTGTCCTCCAATCTCTTTTCAACTACATCAAATGTCTCTTAAGGTTGCGCCAGTTCCAATATACTCGATGCTTCCCCATAGTATGTCACATTTACTAGTTAGTGCATTTAAACTCATGTCCAAACCCAAAATGGTTTTTCTCCACTAGTTGACTAGGGATTTATATTTCATTATATCTTTCAGCTTAACCTAGGGACATTAGTCAAGTTCTCATCAAACATTGATTGATATTCTTCAATCCTTCATAGTCTTTCCTAAACTTTATCTTGATTGGAGTTATGCAACACTCGTATACTTTCCAAATCAATCACCTCACGTGGAAAGGTTATATTTGCCCCATGTGGCTAAATAATTCTCCTTGAACCCTCATTAAATATTCAAACATTACTAGAGCCATAGATTGGAATTCCCTCAAGCTTGTTTACTTTTCCTCTTATAGGTCTAGTTGTTCTTTAGTATGGGGAATTCCTTTTGGTGTTGATCAACTACCTATTGTAGCTTCTACAATGCACCTCTTCCATTTCCTTCATCCTTCATGTTATTTCCTCTCATAACATGGTGTCCTTAAGATCTCAAATGTTTTGAAACTATTTTATTTGCATTACATGCTCCTTTCTTAAGGAATTGCCTTGTTATTTTAGCTCTTTATTCTATGATAACTCCATTTGTTCTATCTATCACTCCAAGGTGGCCACCAAACTACACTATTGGTCTAAATCAATAATTAAATTTTCAATTGAAGAAGCATTCACTTGAGTGAATGCTCACAAGACTAAATCTATCTCTACAAGCCTCTATTTAGGATCTAGAGATGAAAATCCAAAAAATGATACTTCCAGTAATACATCTGGGATAATGTAATTTCACCTATTTATAGAATAGATTATTAAAATGGTATTTTACTCCATGATGAATGTGGGATATACCTATTTTACATAAAATTAGAGTTTATTCTGACATAACCTAGACATCATTACCTTCTAAAGGGACACATTCCAACAAGATAGCGGGTCAATCCCAAGGCATTTAGGGCCTCAAGATTAGAATATTACCCCACAATGCATTCGAGAAAACCTTATAAGGTTACAATGGATGTGATCAACATGTTATATAGGGATGAAGACACAATTTAGTTCCAATAAGTACCACTGTCCATGCAGTTACCCAGAATGGCATAATATTCTACAAGGCCTTCATAATTTCAACATCCTTGTCCCAAGCCATCTCCAAGGCCAAACACATTTCTCTGGGCATCCCTATAGTCCTTTTCATGTCTCTGTATTTGTTAGATATTACATGTATAATAAATAACTTTATAGGAATGGGATATCAATGGCATTTGAGTCAAGCACCAATCTAGAATGTGGTGAAGAACTTGTGATTTCTAAAACAAAAAAAAAGGCACATATACAAAAGTGGATATTTCTATTTTCAACTATGTTGAATCAAATTTTGGCATGATTGAGAGATTTTAGCTCCCAATGTTGGGTGGAAGAACAATTTGTCGATGTATGAGGATTGATCAAGCCTAGACGTCTCTTGGAATGGTTTTTATCCTCCAAAGTTGGTTCCCACCCATAACCCCTTTCTATAATATTTGAACCTAAGACTTTAAGAGGACTAAACCCCACACAAACCCATTAGTCTACACCTCAAGATTTTTACAACTTAGAATTTCTCATCAAAGGAACACTCAAATAAGTTGCTATGACCATTGGACCTAGTAAACTAAAAAAACAAAACCATTAATTCTTAAATGAAATGGATGCTTTTGTGGGAGATAGGCATAGTATTTGTGTATGTGGTATTCTCTAATGGAAGTGTGACACCAAGAACAAATAAAATAACTACTGGTGGACAAAACAATTGAGCTTTGATACCGATAAAGGGTGCAAATATGGCATTCAAAGGCTCGAAAACGTTAAAAGAAATATTGATTCTCTTTAGTGACATCTAGAACATCAGTGCAACACACACACACACATGAAGTGTATATCAATTTATTTGTGTGGGCTTTAGTTCCCATTAGATTATTGGTTTAAATTTTATGGGAAGGTTTGAGGGTTGGATCCCTATGGGGGTTAAAATTATCCCATTGGGCATCTAGCCTCGATCAAACTGCGCAAGCAATTGTTGATTTGGGGTAGCATCAAATGTGCTCTAGCCACAAAATTTGGTGGAGAGGTTGGGGCACATGAGATCTCCAATATCCAGAAAGGGTTTGGGAGGATTCTAAATAGATAAGGAAATATTAAAATAATTAATATTTTTAATGGAGTCCCTAAGTCTAAACTTAGGGAAAATAAAATATTAATGTGTATTAATATGAATCTGTGTTAGAATGGTCCAAAAGACATGGATCAATCCAGATCTAATCTTAGTCGTTGATTAGGGACTTAATCTCGGCCGTTGAGATGTCAACAAGAAAAGTATAAGGAGATGCTTAAGGGTCACTTGGAGAATACATGAGAGTGATTAGTCATTCTATTCTCTAGAGCGGGGTTTTCTAAGAGAGATAGAATTAGTGATTGGGAGATGCAGCTGAGGGGAATTTGAGTACAAAGAGACAGAGAGGCAGCGATAGTTTCATGAGAGCAGTGCAGTAGCCAAGGAGAGTGACGTAGAGCTAGCCAGGGATCACGCAGGGCCACGCAGATCCAGTCGGGAGCTGCACAGAGCCTCAGAGAGGCCAGCGTTGTTGACGCAGAGGGCTAGAGGGCTAACGCAAGGGTTTCTGGGGAAGATTTGTGCTAAGTAGCTGCTGGAAGGATTATCCGGGGTTTCAGCCAGGAGATTTGCCAGAAACAGAGAGGTATTACTGCCAAGGAAATTCTCTGTTGGGTAGGCCAGTTTCAGCACCTAGATTGTACTCTGTATTGCTTAATAAGAAAACCCTCAGATAGTTGCACCGGTAATGAACAAAGGTTTTTCTGGGGACATTAGTCCAAAAATAATGGTGTCATATGGTGTGTTTGTTTTTGTTTCTTTTAGTTTCTAATCTGTAATATGTTGAGCATGCACTAGTGTTTATTTTCAATATTTACATTGTAAATAACTTGTTAAGGAAAATAACAAGTAGGTAGGAATAAATCAGATAAAGTACATGGAGGTTTCTAACTAAGTAAACTTAGAAACTTCAACATGGTATCAGAGCATGATTGCAGATCACAGTAGGACTAAAGGACATCAGTCGAGCAGAGCAATAGTAGCAGAAAACAGTTGTCCCAAGGTGACAGAAGTTGTTTCTAGCAGAGTAGCAACATGGAAGGGTGATGCAGTGCCTAACTCATCAAGGGTGAGCTGGGAAGAGGCAAAAAAAAGGCTAAGGAAGGCAAAGAAGCCTCACACAGATCCACGCAATAGCTGCGAGGGCTGACGCAGTTAGCTGAGAAGGGCGAGTTGCTAGTGTCAGGATTGCACAGAGCCTAGGAGATCTCACCTTTAGGTTGTTGAGGTTTAGAAGGCTACAGGAATATTGCAGAGTGGAGTTGGTGAGGTATCGTAGTTAGAACAATACTTAACAGAGCAAGGCAAAAGGAGTTGCTACTGAGGGTTTCTAGTTGAGGAACCCGATCAGTGGTGCAGTTGCACAAGACAATTAGAGTAGGGGGAATCTCGACAGCGGCAGAAGGATTTCTAGGAGGGAAATCGGGACTCAAAGGGAGTCCATAAGAGAACTTCCAGATGGGAAGTAGAGACTCAGAGGAGTCGAACAGAGAACTTCTAGGAGGGAAGTAGAGGAGCATCATGGCACTACACAGAGTAAGAGACTAGGATAGACTAGACGGAGCATCAAATTTTGCCATCTGGAAGGCCAGAATCTTATCCTTACTTGACAGGAATCGTGTCAAAAACTTTTCCTTGAAGGTAATATCTATCCTAGTCGACCCCAATGGTAATGAAAAGTACAAGGACGCAATGGTGAGGGCCAAGAGCATTATTCTTGATGGGGTCAAGGATCATGTAGTACCACACACAACCAAGAAGGAAACGACATTTGAGATGTGGGAGGCTCTCAAGAAGCTATACCAGCATACTTCTACGCATAAAAGAATGTTGCTTGAGAATCATTTGAGGTTGTATTAGATGAAGAAGGGAGAACCGATTGACACCTTCCTCAGAGGACTGAATGAGATCCGAGATCAATTGACTGCTATAGAGGAGACACCGGATCAGGAGCTGATCATTAGGACAGCCTTGAATGTTGTCTCAGAAGATTGGGAGGTGTTTGTCCAGAGTATATTGGGTAGAGGGACTCTCCCACCTTGGGATGAGATGTGGGTAGCTCTTCGCCAGGAAGAGATCAGACATCATTCAAAGATGGGTAGCAGTAGCAAGGGGATGAAAGTCAAGCAGGAAGAGGAAGATGTGTCCCTAGCATCTGAGGGAAAGCAGGAGAAGTGGAAGAAGAAAGTTCTCTCCAAGATCAATTACTTCCACTATGGGGAGTTGGGTCATTATGCGAACCAATGTCTAGGGAAGAAGAGTAAGGGAGAGTCTTCTAAGACTAAGGTAGTGCCAGCACAGGTAGAGAAGGAAGTTTTGATAGACGATGAATGTGCCATGTGTGCACACACGCCACTTGAGCGGAAGAGGGGAGACATCAAGTTGTAGTCAGATAAACTATAAGCAATGAGGGGCAAGATCCTCGAGGTACCTAGCCTCTTGGATTAGACCTTGCTACGGGAGCCCCGAAGAGGAGTAGCAGGATTGGCTGAGTTGAGTAGAGATGGATGTGGATGGAGTGACAGAGAGAGGTACAATGTAGGAGCCCCAAGACAGTGCAAGGCTAACAATTTGTAGTAGTGTGAGAGGCACAGGAGTGTTGCACCAGTGCAGGAAGGCACAGAGAGGTGTGCAACAATGTGAGATGCAGGGAGTTGTTGCAGCAACGCAGAGGTCAGAGAGGGAGCACTTGTCAGCAGCAGAGGGAGCTTCAACATCAAGGGGTGTCTCTAGCCCAACAAAGAGGTCATTTGGGAGATCAGTTACTTGTCAGTAATTGAGTTGCAGTGCAACAGTGGGCAGCACGATGCAACATGAGGAGAGGAGGTGCATTGCAGATGCAATGTTGGGAGAAAGGACCAGCAGCAACACGGATACAGAGGGAGTTGTCGTACAGATGCAGCAATGGTAGTGGAAGAACCACAGGCAGCAATATAGGATGTAGTGGTGCAGAGGATGTTGGGCAGGAAGGCCTAACATTAGCAAAGGTACTGATGCCGGATGATCAGAGAAATACTCAGTGAGGAGTATTGCTAGAGTACAGTCCTCACTAAGAGGGAGTGTTGATTTTGGGTAGCATCAGGTGTGCTCTAGACACGAAATTTGGTGGAGAGGTTAGGGCTCATGAGATCTCCGATACCTAGAAAGGGTTTGGGTAGATTCTAAACAAGTCAGGAGATATTAAAATAATTAATATTTTTAAAGGAGTCCCTAAGTCTAAACTTAGGGAAAATAAAATATTAATGTGTATTAATATGAATATGTGTTAGAATGGTCCAAAAGACATGGATCAAGCCATATCTAATCTTATCCTTTGATTAGGGACTTAATCTTGGCCGTTGAGATGTCAACAAGAAAAGTATAAGAGGAGGCTTGAGGGTCACTTGGAGAATACACCATAGTTATCAGTTATTCTATTCTCTAGAGCGGGGTTTGCTAAGAGAGGTAGAATTAGTGATCGGGAGATGCAGCTGAGGGGCGTTAGAGTACAGAGAGACAAAGAGGTAGTGATAGTGCCATGAGAGAAGTGCATTAGCCAAGGAGAGTGACGCAAAGCCAGCCAAGGATCACGCAAGGCCACGCAGATCTAGTCGGGAGTTACATAGAGCCTTAGAGAGGTCAGCGTTGCTGACATAGAGGGCCAGAGGGCTGATGCAGGTGTTGCTAGAGAAACTTTGTGCTGAGTAGCTTCCGAAAGGATTATCCGGGGTTTCAGCCAATAGGTTTGTGTGAAACAAAGAGGTATTACTTCCAAGGAAATTCTCTGTTGGGTAGGCCAGTTTTAGCACCCAGATTGTACTATGATATTTCTTAATAAGAAAACCCTCAGATAGCTGCACCGATTTTCCCACATTGGTTTTTTTGGGGACATTAGTCCAAAAATAATGGTGTCATATGGTGTGTTTGTTTCTATTTCTTTTAGTTGTTGATCTGTAATATGTTGAGCATGCACTAGTGTTTATTTTCAGTATTTACATTGTAAATAACTTGTTAAGGAAAATAACAAGTAGGTAGGAATAAATCAGATAAAGTGTATGGAGGGTTTCTAAATAAGTAAACTTAGAAACTTCAACAACAACAATCCTAGTGATAATATCCCATAGGGGGTAGATCATAAATTATTTTTCCACCCAACATTAAGACTAACGTTGAGCAATGTTCAACTTAAATTGAAATATGTGTGTGTATGTGCATGTGTTATCTCTCTCTCTCTCTCTCTCTCTCTCTCTCTATATATATATATTATATATATATATATATATATCTATCTTATATAACCTTGGACATATTTTAAATGTTGATTTGCTTAAATTACAATGCATCTTGAAGCCTACAATCTAAATTGACTTAGTATTATGATTTGATTTCATAATTGATTAATTTTTGTCGGCCATTATTTTAAAGTTAGAGGAGGAATGACCTGTTGTAGAGTTTTGTGAGTCCAACGTTTCAGACTACCAAGTGATTCCATCATCAAGGGAAGTTTGCTTCTTACCATAATCATAGTTAGATGCTTCCAATGTAGCATATATCAACAAGCAAAGAAGTAGTATTATCAAACCAAAGAAAGAGATGAGAATATAAATGTTGAAATATGCAACTATATTTGGTCTTCATAATCACATATGTAATCGTGTTTTATATTTAATGAAAAGAGAAAAATAAATTTATTATTTTTGTTCTTGAGGCATGGGTTTCATACTCAAGGGAAATATATTTTTATGTCAAGCACCCATTGAGTGCTTCTAGGGCTTTTCATTGAGTCCATAAGTCAATTGAGTCATTGCCATGTATGGAAGACCCTTTAAGGCATGTTACATATTGTAAAGAAAATTTATTTGAGTCAAATCTAGAGTCAAAAGACCCTCCAAGACCTCATCATGATGCAAAGATCAAGTCGGCCTAAAAGAAGCAATTCAACATAGTTCGGGAGACTTCAACCTCACTTGGAGGACTCACTCTCACACACAAGTTTGATCAAGGAAAAATAAAATGTGTGAAGAAAATAAGGACAAGAATAAGAAAAGTAGAGAGATATTTTGGATTGTTTTTGGGCTATATTCCTCCATGTGTACGAAGATTAGAGCATCATCTTGCAACAGTAGATACCGAATTATGGCCACTCCAAGAGAGTTGAATTTTGGGTCAAAGGAAGTCTCTCTTGCAAGTCGAGTTGATAAAAAGGACCCATCTAAAGTGAAGGAGAAAAAAGGACTGCCACATCATTCCTTCCACATGTGAAAGGGCTAGGGTTTTTGCAGAAGAATCTGCTAGGGGAATGAAATTGCAGGAGTTACTGGAAGGAAAAATCATGAAAAAAGGAAAGGTTTAACTTGGTCTTCAAGGAGTCTTGGTCAAGGGTAATAGGTCTTGGAATTTGTTAATTGAAGTTCTATAAGAAGAGAAGAATTCTTGTGGGTTTTCCTCTCAATATGAGAGATTTTGGCTCTAGTTGGTTGCCTACATCTTGTATCATTGTTCTTTATGATTTGGTAGTTGTTTTTGATGATATGGACACTAAACATAATCAAGAGAAAGAAGAAGCTAATTAAGTTAAGTAAAAATACATTACAAACAGTTATAAAAAGAAGAGAAATCACCTAATCTAGCTACCCTATATTTCTCAACAATAAAAATATTATGTATTAAGAATGGGAGGGGGGTAATTTCTTCATTAAAATTGAAAAATGTGATTGACCACTTGTTCAATAAAATACAACTATTTTTCAAAGTGTCATAAATACTAAAAAAATGTAAATGAGAACAAGAAAAAGAGATAAATTTTGTCTGTTACATTTTTGTAAATGTCTTTAAATAGTTTTCATGAGGAGAATCTATTGTTATCAATTTATCAAAAAAAATTATAACACAACTTGTTAAGTTGTTATAAAAAATATTATAATACAATATCAAGTTATTAAAAAAAATTATAATTCTAGCATCGTATATGAATTGAGTTTCATTTCTTTTATCACTTTTTATTATTAGAATTTTGTACAAATGTGTTTAAATGTGTGAGTTTTTTTTGTTAATATTGTATTCATATTTATGTGGTAAAAAGTAAAATAATGGTTTCTTTTGTGTCTACTGCACAAATCTATAAAGACTCTCCCTACCCAGGGTCAAAATTCCTAATGAAATTATGGCGTCATTATTGGGTCTGTGTTATATTCTTTCCACAACTAGCCCCATGTGCGAAGGGGTGGTAGGTGGCCCTGTTTGTTGCACTGCACACAGCGGGGCGGGGGGGGGGGGGTGGTTTGAAGGGGCGTAATCCCCTCTACAAGGTCCGGGGCAGCACCCCACAGAATTTTTTTTTTTGGACCCTATATTAGGTGGGCGAACCTACCTATGGTTTTCTGCGTGGTTTTCGCACATGGTTTTGGGCATGATGGGTTTTGGCCCATGGTTTTTTGTAGATCTGGTCAAGGGAACTACAGTTATGTTCTAATCTAGGGTTAATGGATTGGGGTTTATGCATGCTTCGGCATGTATATATATGTATTGTAACATTGAAAGGAATATAATGAAAGATCAATCTGTTAGTCTCGGTTTTGGGATCCAGGGGAAAATCTCTGTGTATATTTGTTTTATGTTTTATGCTCTTGCCGTAGTTTATTTTATGTTTTTTAGAATTTGTATGCAGGTAATTTTTGTAGAGGGTTCAAACCTACACTCATTAGGATAAGGTTAGAAGGGTTGATAACACTTGATATAGGTCCTTTACGATGTGCCTCAAGACTTCACAACCATTGTTAAGTCATAAGTTATTAGTAGATTTGGCTTACAAGTTGTTGGATATACTCTTGGGTTATAGTGGAAACCACTTGGTTTGATCCTAGGCCTAACCTAGGACACATTAATGTGTTATTGATTCCCATGGTTAAAAAAACAATGCATTCCTATTTCTTTTTATCTCTTTTGTTGTTTATTTATAACTTGTATACATAGAACCATAATGAACTACTTAATCATAAACTTTCTTGGATTTTTGTATGGTTCCTAACACTTCTACATGTGTTTATTCATTAACTTTTTGCTAAAGATAATAGGAAGAGTATAGTTGGTCTTGCATTCATCCCTTCTAGTTATTTTTGTTAAATGGGAACTCTGGAATAGGTTTGCACATCGCATATGAAATTAGAATCATTATGCATCTTGCATATTAGAATTATAAAATAAATAAATAGTGGACTCGACCACTATTAGTAAAACCCCAAATTGGTAATGGTTGCAAGGCCAAAATCTAGGTTGGTTCCCCATACTAAACAATGAGGACTTCCATTTCGACTTCTCGTTAGTGTGAACCCCTACTTTTGACACAAGAGATTTTACTTTGTCATACAAAGTCTTAACTCTCCATCTCTTCAATCATGCATGTCAAAACACTTGTTAATGAGTGGATTAACCCTCATAAATAAAGAACCTCTTACACTTTTGAGGATGAACCATCATGACACTTCATAGATCCAAGGTTGATATGCATTAACAATGATGATACATAAATTGATTACCAGGTAAACCCAAGGGATTCTTCCCAAAAATCATGGATGAAGTCCCATTAAACCCATTGGTGTATACTAGTGTACTTGACCTGGTGGGATTTGAATTAGGCACTCGATGGCTCGAAATTAGCTAAATTCCCAACAATAATGGTAACAACCAATTGAGTTGATGGATCTACGTGAGAAATATTACTTCTAAAATTAACATTTAGCTTACCTATATTAGTGGATTGCTAGTATTATTAAAAAAAAAAAAACCTATGCTTTAAAGTTATTATTATTTTTCTTAAAGACCAATGTAGATTATGATTTATTAAGCACAAAGAAAGATAAAAATGAAATTGAGATACAAATATATGTGGTTAAAATTTCTTGAGGTAAAATGGATATATTCTAGTGTGTGGATATCTATGCAATTTCAAATTAGTAGACTAAGCAATCAAACTTGTTGTGTGAAGGAAGTTCTATGTCACACAAATAAGGGCGTCTCAGAAGTCAATTTGGCATCTTGCATGAGGTCGTGATTATTACACATAATGTTGTCATTAATGACAAAGGTGACGTATGATACAACAGTAATATCATTCATGATGCCTAAGGAAGCGACAAGGCTCTCTATAAAACTATATGATAAATAGATCACTTACAGGTTCTCATCAAGGGAAGATTAAGGTGCTTGATGCTATTTGGTTTTTTTAATGTAATTATGATGTCAAAATGATCCTAAAACATGCATGGTTGTGTAGAGCTAAATGATACCTTTCCAAAAATATATCCTATTATGAAAAACCCCTCCCAAATGACAATTTATGGCCATTTGGAAATCAACAATAGTTGAAGGGTCAAACTATATAACAAAACCCAAATTATTAATGTGTTAAATAGCACACACCTTTTGGGCACATCTACATTTCATTAACTAGGTCAATGACAAATCTTAGAAAAACAGTGATTGTTAAATGTGTTAAAGAGTGTGCATCTTATCTTTTATCGGAAAACTCAAAATTAGTATGACTAAAATGGACAATGGATGTTGACAACAATTGTACGTCACTTAACACATCTTGTCGAGCCAATGACATCACGACATATGGAAAACATCGTATGGAATAGATGGACCAATTCCTCCACGATAGTTGGCGTAGTTTCATTGGTCGAATAAGGTGACATGTCACCCTTCTACCCGAACACATGGAAATCAACCATAGGGTATGTTGTGCCAGCAAGCACAACATGGCAGGACATGTTGCATATCTAGAGGCTGCCACATGGCAAGCTTATTTGGCATACTGTGACCAATGAAAGGGTTGAAAAAGGGTGACACATGGCACCTCTTTCAAGCTACCATGTGGCTCAATGATGTCATGATTACATCATTAAGCAAACAGCCATTGCCCCTAGGATAAGGTCACATGGGGTGGTGACATGGTTGGTTCAGGCTAAGTTTTTAAACCAACAGGGCATGGTCACATTGAATTGTTAGCTTTGGTCATATGATTGGGTCAAATAGTTATAAAACATTTTATAAAATTTAGAAAAATCATAATGTGACATCATCTTCATTGATCCCCGGGCCATGAACATAACTATAAATATGCCCTTTGATCATAGGAAAATCACAATAAAATCTCAAACAAAGTCTATTCTAATTTGGTCGAACGTAGGGTCTAATCTTGGAAGCATAGTTCTAGTAATTGTTATGGTTTCTTTGGTGCATGGTTTTGGTTCGAAATGGCTCGTTGAGTTGTATGGCTTTGTTGAATTGCAACCACATGTGATTGCTATAAGTCGAGGTGCGAAATTGAACTGAGTTAAAGGACATGGATTCACCACATTGGAATTGGAGACAGAGCTCCTTGCAACAAGGCGTGGATCTGTTTCTAGTGACCAAATTTGGCAAAGTATCGCATGACCAAGGCATTACAATTGAGATGTGGATGGTTATGTATCCACGTAGACTTGTCATGGAACTCGAACCATATGTGAATAGGCTACGAGCTTGTCCCATGTTGCATTGAATCCACACCATTCAAGCCATATGTGATTCAGTTAGATGTCATAACAAGTGGCATTGAGCAACTCAACTATAGTGGGTCGATTTGATATTGATGAGGTCTCAGGTTTGAACTTTGTTAGTTACTAGGTTTGGTTCATAATTTTATTTTTATATATACATGTCGTTGTTTTACATCATTAAGAATTATTTGATTGGAATTTTGTAGAATTGGCGCTAGGGTATGCCTAATTTGTAGAAGCACGCCCCGAAAAGGAGAAAATGTATTAATTTATTACATGGTTTTTGTGAGTTTTTGGGAACAACATTGATCCAAATTAAGTTCTGAAAAAGGCATGATGATCGGGACCTAGTGGTGGATGTTTCTAGACACTGGAAATCCATGTTAACATATATTTGTTAACCAAAATCACATTTTCATGTTTCAAGGGTCTATGTGTAGGTTGTAGTAGTTTTTTTTAATACATGATGAAATATATTTCGAGGAGTTTGAGAGACTAGATTAATGAACTAGTTGGAGCAGAGTATGGGAAACAATATGACAACCATAAACAGTGATTGATATGAATTTTGTGGTAGATATTGCAATATAGTGATTGTAGGTTGTGACAGTGGAAGTGGTTGCAGGATTGTGGCAGTGATTTTGGTTGCAGTTGATGTAATAATAGGAATCGTACGTTGAAAATTGTTACAACATTTGTGATTGAAAGCCATATATGAAGACAATGGATCCATTTTGAAATGATATGAAACAGAGGTCCACAAAGAGTTCAAGAAGGAGGTTGAAGCCTCAATCAGGTTGGAGTCTAACGCAGGTTGGAGCCCAATCATCAACAAGGTCATTGCCTCAAGCAAGTTATAGCCTACACTGAGCAATTGCTTGCATCTGTTGAGGTTGATGTCTCAATCATGTTGTAACCTACTACAAGTGGTAGATTGAATATCTTGGGGGTAGTCTTCTCCAGCAAGTCATATATTATGAATCTATGTAACTCAATTGAAGATAAAGACTAAGAAGATTTGTGGTTGTCTCGTGTATGGGTTTCCACATAAAATTATTGTGTCTCTTTATGATGTGATGGCTTCTATGTTATTGATATGATGGTATCTTGATGATGCATTTTTATCATTGATGATATGATGCTTATGATTCATTGTTATATGGTTGTTTGATTATGAAAAGTTGTGAGATGGTAAAATTGATCTCACACTGATTCACAACCCCCCCCCCCCCTTTTAGTTTGACCTTTGGGCCAACAGTGACTTTGCCAACCTATGTGATAGCACTTATGTTTGTGGTATATTAAAAATATCTCTAATCTCACTAGATAGTGATAAGAACTTCCCAAGGTCCTTTTGTTCAACCACCCTCCCACTACATTTTTCTTTTAAAAATAACCTCTATTTTTACCAAATTCCCCCTTTTATGTAGCATCCCACATGTTATCCCTATTTTTTTAATGCCAACATTGAGGCCATGGTTGGCTAATAGATTATGTGTAAACATTAAATAAATTAAACGTGAATTTTAATTGGTTGGCTTGAACAAAGGGAGACACAAATCCAATTTTCTAAGCGCGTTGCTTGTTGTGTGCCTATTGGTTGGTGGCATGCTTGTTGGTTTTTTATGATGTGCATGTTGTGTTCCTATTGGGTAGACCCATATTGGAAGCATTTAACCTTTTTAACGTTTCTTTGACCAATCACCAACATGTGTTGATAGGCATGTTGTCTAGGCAATCCTCTCTGCAGATAGAGACAATCCCTCTAAACCAATGAGTGGGACTAGCAACCTACGTGACAATCTACTAGACACTTTCCTAAGTTACAATCGAAATAGAAGAAGAGGAAGATGGCCTACCTCGTTCTGATGCTACGATATTTTCCTCTGTTAAAGTCACTAAATCGCTTACGCCACGGGCTCAGTTCTACTGCTCATAATGTTTTAATTCTTGCATAAGAGATCAAGACACAACAAAGCATGCAAGTACAAATAACATAATCGAAAGTAACCTACTTAATATATCAAGGAACATTAAGATAAATGATGCATTAACATACACATTTATGGAAAATGAACCAGCAGTTGTATATATTAATAGAATAAAGGAGGAGCATACAACCAAGCCTTGATGGCAATAAGCTCTCCTTGAGTGAATTTCCAAGCTCAAGCTCTCCAAGCACTCCCTCTCCAAGCCAAATGAGTAGCATGTAGGCACAATCTCACTATAAGGGTGAAAATAGCCAAAGAAAAACCATTTGGGAATGGGGGAGGATGAATATATAGGCAGGGAAAGGGAGTTAGGATCTCTCCAAAGTTGAGAGAACTCGACCTCATCCATGTCGAACAACCTCTAGCTCATTGTTCTGGAAGCCTCTAGATCACGAAGCTTCTTGTCCTCTTTCAGAAATTTTCCTTTTAAGGATCATCGCTGGTATCCAAGCAAAAAGTGTGATGGAATCGCGGGTCTAGTATAGTGCAACTAGTGACCATCACGGTTTTTAGTATCAGGGGAGCGATGATTCTAAAATTAGGGTTTTAGAGCCATTTCCTTCAAGGGAAGCTCAAGGCATTTTCCAATTAGTGTTTTAGGGAGGATCTGATTTGTATATCTAGATGAGTACACTACATGATGGTCATGTTTCAAGTATTTCAGGGTATGTCACGGGGAAGTGCAGGTGGTGTGACAAAATATTGTGTAATAGATGCCCCCCAAAGCATGAAGGCAGAATAGGGAGTGATGGACGAGATGCTTTACAATATTTTGCAAGGATGAGAACAAACATTTTCAGGAGACCTGCAAATCAAGGACACATATTCATATACATATCTGATATCAAAACATGAATCCACGGTATGGGCACATCCATTCGGATAATATGGACTATGCGAAAAAAATCCATGGTATGGGCGCAGCCATCCAAATGAAAAAGACCATCTGTAAATCTAAGATCCAAGGTATGGATGCAACCATCCAAGATAGAAGGATCACCATAAATGTAAAGGCCCATTGTATGGTCACAACCATCCGTATGGCAGAAACATGTATACAATCATGAATAATACATAACTCCATGCAACCTGAGTCATATCAGACAAGACTCAGGGTCTTGCACTCCATCCCAACCTGATCAAAGTACGATTTCTAACATGCGAATGAATGTGTCGAAGTCGAACATGGTAGAAAACCACCTGTTACCAGCCAATGATGTGGACCATTAACATGCACAAGAGAAACCACCAGTAATGACAATGGTTCTCAATGTACGACAGTACAATCCGTGAATGTGAAAATGAAGTTGAAGTCAAACACTCGTGGAATCACCCAATCAAAGGTCAATGATGAAAATCTGTCGTCGAATGTGAAGAACTTGCCATTAAGGCATGCAAGCTCTAAGGTACTAAAAGGGAGTCTCTAAGTCATCTTCCTGGATAATGAGTTGAAGTCGACAGGAAGTGACTCGTCGAAGGAGGGCCATGATGGTTCCCCCATCATCGACACGAAACAAGGAATAATGTGGAATGAAATGAATAGGATCCAAGACTATAGCAAAGGGTCAAAGAATGTATAGGTAATAGACTATAGATAAGACTTCTCTTGTACATATCGACGATACGACTCCAGAGTGTGGTAGAATTTGACTCAACATAGGACCAAGGGTCATAATGATGGAGTGGAATAACCAAATGATAGGTGAAATGGAATACCCAAACCCGGAAGGACAAGTGACTAAGTGAGGATATCCCAAACCGGACACGAGAGACAGATGAGTTTCATGTTCAAGAGAGACATGCTACCTATACAATGGATGTTTCACTTTCATTTGTTCGCACTATTTCTAGCGAGTACCCTAATTAGTTTTAATCACAATCTTGAAGGGGATAACATATGCTTGTCATATAAGTTCATTCTTCGAACGAATCCATCCTAGTAAGTTTTATAAGTCCTAGGAACGAGAAACTCAGCCTCATCATGGTGACGAGTCTTTCGTCGTAAAATTTTTAACGAGTCTGACAAAAAAATAAATCGATATCTTTTTCATATTTAGAGAGTTTGAAAAAGAGACGAAAAAAGAAAACTCCATCATGTCCCTTTTCGTAATTTGTCCCTCGAACCCGAAAAGGTAGAAAACAATATTCGAGAGAACCTCTTAATCATGTCGACCTAGGTGTACCTTTTTTGTAAATAGTCAACCTCAACCCGAAAAAGGGGTAAATGTATACTGAGATGACATCAATTCATTTAATTTAACGAGTTAAAAAAGACAAGTACTCGGAAATATTTTCATGTTTTGAGAGTCAGAAAAAAGCTTAAAGATCACTCCAGGCCTTTTTAGTTTGTTTTTAACAAGTCCAAAAAAGAGATGAAATAAAACTCGTTGAATTAGTCAAGAATAATCACTATATCCACCAAAAGTACCTGTAACTGCACAAAGATAACCACAGATCACTAATATCGAGGAAAATAATAAAATATTAATAAAATATGGGCAAAAATGAATTTAAAACTTATAAATAGACTACAAGTAAAAACATTTTTACCATTTCACTCGAGTAAGTTTGAGAGTGGATTTTTACCCCATTTTCTTCGATTTTTCAGCCGAATAGTGTGGGATATCTAGGGCATCATTTCTTGAACTGTCAGCTACAGGTAAGATCCCTGCCTTTTCTCTTGCATTTCATTGTATTTGTGTGCATTTTCATCAAATTTTTTCTTACTAGAGGGAAGGATTTTAATTTTAACAGCGTGGGCGATCATCGCGGGTTTTCTCATCAGACCCGCAATGGTCGCCCCTAAGCCAAAAGGCCCTCGCAATGACATCGCAGATTTAATAAAAATAGACGCGATGACTGCGGGGCAGATTTTTTAGGGAAAAATATTCCTTTTAGGGAAAAATATTTGAGTTTTAATCCATGGAAAAGCATCTAATTGATGTTTAATGATTTTTTGCTTGAATGGAAGGAAAGAGGCCATGAGGCAGAAGACCACCAAGAAGCCCAAGATCCAAAATGTGTGAAAGCTTTGAGGAACTGTGGGCTACTAAAATTCTTCAGAACTATAGGACTCATAGCCCAAAATGAACTATTGCACTACTTGATCAGTTTATGGAATATTGATTGGGAAATCTTCATTATTGGAGACCAGGAGTTGGAACTGGAAGAGACAGACATTTACTTCATTATTGTATTGTCTAGAAGAGGGGAAAGAGTTCAACTCTTTGGATATCATCCTAGAGGTGAGAGCGCTAGTGCCCTAATTAGGAGACATTTCCCAAGTGTCAGGATGACAATGCGTGGGAAGGTGAAGAAAATGATAGTCAAAAATCTTCCCTTGAGAACGATCCTATACACCATAGCTCTCATATCTAGGACACAGGATTTACAAGAGACTTCAAAATCTCAATTCCAGTATGTAGTAGAATGCCTTACTCCAACAGTATTCAACTAGTGTGGGGGGTTACTGGTCAATAGGAAGAGGAAATTGACCAAAGGTAGGTGAGGAAACTTGAAACAAGTTGGCTTTGGTTCGATTTTGGTTACTTTATTTCTGGAGCATGTGCCCCTATTTTGGTCTCAATGGACATAGGTACCAAATCCTGCTCCACAAGATTTGAGGTTGGTCAGATGGAGTGAGCTCATGGCTCGAGGAGGAGGGGGTTAGCAAATGCATTTTCCTCCATAGTTTTTTATTTGGTTACATTGCCAACTAATCATTGTGGATGACTATGCCTATGCAGGCACAGATTTTAGATGGGATCCGGATTTACCTCTGTCACCGGGTGAACAGTGGACTGATGCAAGTAAAACTTGTTTTTGGATTTTTCAAGTTTTATAATTTTTTTGTGAAAGTGTATCTCAGATTTAACTTGTGATGAATGTGCAGATGTTGGACCAGAAAGGCCTCCTCGTATGTCACCAATAGCATGACAAGTAGCATGTCAAGTAGAAGATGATCCCTATGACGAAGGAGCAAAACCCATGGTGGAGATGGAACACAATCTGGAAGTGATCACTCGTGGGATTCCGGAATATGCGGCTATAGACGATGTGCCACAGTAATACCAGAGGCATACCATCGAAGTGTCTATGAGACTACATTAGATATTAGGCCGAGTGATTAGGGAAGTCTTGTGTTAGCGCGAGCATCATGCAGGCGCATAGCCTTTCTAGCTGTTTTTTGCACTGTTGTAGGCTTTTGAAAGCCATGTGTCTCGGAACGCTTTATTTTTTGAGATTTTGATGAAAAAATCTAACAGATGCAATATATATATATATATATATATATATATATATATATATATATATATATATATATATATATATATATATATATATTATTATATATATATATATATATATATATATATATATATATATTATATATATATATATATATATATATATATGCATTTTTATTTTCTACTTATGTGTTCACGTGTCATGGTGATATGATCATTTTTTACAAATTATGCAAATGTATATCAATAACATAATTTGCTAATGCATCCGCTAATGTATTCAAGTTACGTGGAATGTGTTGATATGTGATAAAATCACAATTTCATTCCAATAATCGAACACGTAGATACATATGCAGAATTTGTGGATTTCTTACTGAATAATGATTATTTAATTGTAACACAATGAGTTGTGAGTCTTATTTAACAACTAAATTTATAATTCCAAGAGCAATTGTTTCTGACAACAATTCAATGATTGCACTGTATTTGGCAATATTATTAGTTGTTCATTCCAAGCAAATACCTTGTAAATCAACCAACTTGTCATCAGGGGCAAAGAGTGCCCAAGCTACGGAAGACAAGTTCCATGTGCTACGATAAGCATCATCAACAAAACCAACATAATTATTTGACAACATCTACAAACCGAGTGGAACACAAGGTAAGCAGAAAACACACGTCTGCAAAGCAAACAATCACACCAAAAAATCAAAAGCGCACACCAATGAATCCACATACTAATGTACAAAAATCAATTTACACGGGTAACCACGCATAAAATTTTCAGATGGAGCCCATGTTCAGACTCAGGTAATCGATCAAGAGAGAACGAAATCGAATTTTCACCGTTGGCATGACATGTAAGCATCGACTCAGCCAAATAATAGAGTAAAAGTCATAAAAGGCTATGCCTCCATGCCCCCCAGGTGAGTGAGGGTTACGAGTCATAAGATGAAAACCCCATTGCAATAATGGGAAAATGGTAGAGACTTGGTGAAAAAATCTCACAAAAGTAGGAAAGAAAAATGAAATCTCATGATGAGGAAAAGGTACCCCCAATTGAAATATTTGGGCAATTTCAGGGTGAACTGAAATGTCAACAGGCAAGGTTGTAGTAATATTTCTCATATTACCTTTAGATAAGACTTCATGTACCAAAATAGGCATTTAAAGTGGATGCATCGGGTTATGAGAAATGAAGGATTCAAGGAACAATGGAATTTCACTTAGGGTTGGAAGAAACGAAGAACGATGATGCATATTGTTCCAAGGGATTTCGTCAAGAGACATAACCTCAACAATACTCTCATTGGTGGGGAATGTCTCATCCAAAGGATCCGGGGAATCCGAAGAACCAATCCAAGGGGATTTCTCATAAGTATCCAGGTTCATACTAAAAATAACATGACATTCTAAAGCAGTCGCTGACGCCGAAACAATTTCATGGTAAGCATGTTCCAATGGACTTAGCGGCATGGAATCTGTTATACAACCATCTCACAAAATAGAAGAAAGAGATAGATCAACGACTTAAAATGTGGCCTCTTTGAGGGGGCAACCTTATTTAAATTACACAAATGAAAAATTCTTGGATGATACAAATGACAAGACCTCCTTTCTATATATAGAAGTCTAAGGGGTCACAATATAATCAGAGTCGACATAACAATAATAATTTAAGGGCACAACAATAACAATAAGGGGTACAATGACAATAATAATAAGGGAATACACTAGTATTTTATGGACCTAACATGCCCCTCTCCTTCAAAAAAGTGTTGTCCTCAATGCTTGAGTAGTTTTTGATGCTTTTGTATAAATTTTTCATCCTCCCATGTAGAATATTTAGCGGGTAAGTTCTTCCACTTGGTGAGATACTCTGAAATTGATCGATTTCGCAACTGTCGAGTTCTTGTTTCTGTGAATGCTTCAGGTTCCAATATGATTTTTCCTTCCTCGTCAAGCTATGGCAATATTGTTTGAACTGGGAGCTTGTCACCTATAACCTTCTTTAAGCATGAAACATGGAAAACTAGGTGCACTCGGGAAGATGCAGGAAATTTCAATCTGTATGTCATAGTACCAATCTTTTTCAACACCTTGTACGAACCATAATACTTTGGTGATAATTTATTATCCTTCTTAGCTTGGTTGAGGGACATTTGTTTGTATGGTTTTAGCCGTAGAAATACCTAGTCACCTACATCAAAACTTATTTGGCTGTGATGTTGATCTGCCTGTTGTTTCATTCTATTTTGCGCAAAAGTGAGGTTATCCTTTAAGAGTTGGAGAACTTTTTGTTGATGCTCAATGTGATCTTCCACTACTTGAACCTTAGAATTTTCACTTAAATATGATGTGATGGATGGTGGATGATATCCATAAAGCGCCATAAATGAGGTCATTTTTGTTGCAGTATGGAAGGAAGTGTTATATCACCATTCAGTGAGAGGCAACCATTTGACCCATTGTGTCTGTTTATAAGATACAAAGCAACAAATATATCCTTCTAGACATTTGTTTGAGTTGGGAATACTTACAGAGGTATAAGCGATCTGTGTACCATAACGAATCATTTTTCCAGCTAACTGTATCAAATGTACTGGGATCTTGCTGCAACTTTTGAATGAGTGCCCACACTTCTTTTTCATTCTTCCATTCATCCCTTGCTTCGTTTATCCAATTTGGTTGGATAATAGAAATGGCACAAAGAAATGCTTCCACATCCTCATCCTTTCTTGAGAGTGCATCTGCAACAAAAAATTTCTTCCCTTTTTTGTAAATGATTTCAAAGTCATAACCCAACATCTTTGTGATCCATTTTTACTGCTCTTCTGAAGATAATATTTGTTCTAAAAAGTATTTAAGACTATCATGATCTATTTTTACCTTGAAGTGTCTTCCCATTAGGTAAGGTCATCATTTCTTAAGTGCATGTAGTATTGCCAACATTTCCTTCTCATAAATAGCTTTGTGTAAATATTTTCCTTTGATTGGACGACTTTCGAAAGCAATGGGCCTTTATTCTTGCATTAAAAAAACACCAATTCCATTTCCTGAGGCATCACATTCCATAATAAAGGTTTTTGTGAAGTTTGGTGTAGCTACCTCTTTAAGATGTTTAAAGGCCTTCGTTGCTTCTGGAGTCTAAGAAAATGCATCTTTCTTTAGTAATGTTCTTAGAGGTGTTGCTATTCTCCCATAATTCTTAACAAACTTGTGATAATACCCTGTCAACCCGAGAAATCCTCGCAAATGCTTTATGGATGTGGAGATTTTCCATTCCTTAATGGCTTTAATTTTGCTAGGGTCTACCTTAACACCTTCATGAGATACAATATAACCCAAATATTCCACCTCTTGTACTCCAAAGAAACATTTGGAGGTTTTTTCATATAATTGTTTCTCCTACAATAGTTTGAGCACTCTGTCAACATGTTGAACATGATCCTTCCAAGATTTTTTGTAGATTATTATATCATCGCACAAATTTTCTAAGGAAGGGTTTGAAAAGGGAATTCATCAAACCTTGAAATGTAGAAGGTCCATTGGTAAGGCCAAAAGGCATGACCAAAAATTGATAATGACCCTCATGAGTTCTAAATGTTGTTTTCGAAATGTCTTCAGTCTTCATTCTGATTTGATGATATCTTGAAAGAAGGTATAACTTGGTGAAGTAAATTGCTCCATGCAATTCATCAATAACATGAATGGGGAATTTATCTTTAATAGTGAGCTTGTTGAGCTCCCTATAATCTGGAAACATGCGCCATGATCCATCCTTCTTGTGAACCAATACTACTAGAGTAGAGAAAGAACTTTGACTATGTTGAATTATACCAGCCTCTACCATTTCTGTAACCATATGTTCAATTTCACTCTTTTGGGCATAGGGATATCTGTAAGGCCTAATGTTTGGAGGAACACTTCATGGAATCAAATGAATAGCATGATCATGATCACAAATAGGTGGGAGGCCTTTGGGAGTCTCAAATACCTTGGAATGAGTGTCCAATACTTTTTGGAGATCTGGAGAAATAGATGATTCCAATATGGGAACCTCTAGTGAACATAATTGTGCAATTATGCCTCGTTGTTATTTATTTATAAGCTCTATCATGCCGTTAGAGATTATTATATTTCTCAATTTCCCTGTGATACCCCTTAATTCAACTTCCTTTCCTTCTGAAACAAATTTCAAGAAAAGTTCTTCAACAATTAAAATTTATCGTACCCAAAGATTGTAACCATTGGACTTCTAGTACAACATCAGCGCCACCCATTGGAATGGAAAGCATTGGACTATTCAACACATATTCTCCCATGGATAGCTTGATATTAAGGCACTTTCTAGAGAAATTTATGGTTCCTCCATTTGCAACCATCACTTGACACTCTGGTTCTGGATATGGGAAGCAACTCAATTCCTTGGCTATCTTACAATGAATAAAATTATGGGTACTGCCAAAATCAATCAAAATTATTACATTTTTCTTCTTGATATGTCCTATTATCTTGATATTTTGAGGAGTGGTAATTCTGGAAAATGCATTACAAGATATGGTCATATTAATTTAATCTTTCTCTAGGGTTTGTTCTTGGTGTGTATCCTCTTCTTTTGATGTTTCTTGTTCCTTTTCTTCCTCCTCTTCACAATCTATGTAAAATAATTTCTTCTTAGCACACTTATGACCTTTAGTGTATTTTCTATCACAATTGTAACAAATCCATTTTGCTCTTTTTTCTTTCAATTGTTGTGGTTTCAACCTTGTAGGTTGTGGAAGGTTAGGGACAACAACACTTCCATCTTTATATTTTTTAGTGGTAGGCTTCCTCGTTGCCATACTTTATCTTTCAAATTTTCTTGCCAACCTGAATGCCTTCTCCAATGAATAAGATTCCCAAAGGCAAACCTCATGTTGGATGTTATCCTTTAAATTCCCTATGAACACATCAATCCTATGCTCCTCTAGAATATATTTTACCCTTATATTCAATTTTTGGAAGTCCTCAATGTGCTCCGCCATTGAACCCTTTTGTTTGAGATTTATCAATTGGCTAAAAAAGGTGTTTCTTTTTGTATCTTCATATTGTGCTATCATTTCTTCCATAAAAATTTCCCAAGTGAAATTTTGTTTACAAGAGCAAAGCCATCGATACCATACAAACTGATTGGGTTCCAAATATAAAATTGCAATGTGTACCTTTTGTGTGCTTTGCACATTATGGGTATTGAAATATTGCTCCATCTGTAGTATCCATGTTACACGATACTTGCCATCAAACTTCCTCATATCAATCTTTGGAACATGGTGGGCCTTCAACCCAATGTTAGAGTCTATGAAATCATGACTAACATTTATTTTTTTCTCATCACGAATTTCCTTTACTACCCTTTCGCCATTAGTAAGCATTTCTTGTAGCAACTTTGTCAAATCTATCTTCAAATCTTCCATGTTGCCTTTAAGTTTTGCTTCTATACCATCCATCTTAGCTTCCATGCCATCCATCTTAGCTTCCATTCTATTCTTTAAACCATCCATCTTAGCTATAGTTACTTTTTGTGAGAGAAAAATTTGTTGCACTTGGTCTCGTAATTTTGATATATCATGTTGCATTTCTTCCTCTTCTTCATGTGTCATAGTAGAGATTTTAGGTTTCTTACTAGGTGTTTCCATTTTCTTTCTTCAGGTCATCAACGAATAATAATTATGCTTCACAATTCCCTTTGATCACTTCAAACTACTTTCTCAAACAAGGCTTATGCAACTTTTAAAAAAAAACTACATTTTTTTTGTGTGAGCTCGATCTTGAAATGTTTATAACTCTGTAATTTCGGATCTCCATGTTCTAAAATTTTGGCCTTCAATATCCCTCTAAGACTTCTTCCCACCCCATAAGTCTTATCACAATTGGATTCCCAAATAAAGAGTTATGCCCAATCTCACGTGATGACCTAATTATAGACTTGTTCAGTAGAGCGAACTTGTACAACGTGCCATGTGTCACTGTTTCGACCTTAGGTTTTGAAACCAATTCCAAACAAACTAAAGTCCATCTTATTTCTGTCACTTTTTACTAAATTTGAATCAGATGCTCAGAGAGAAAGCTATGACGATTTTCCCAAGGTGACCTGTTTGAGATCCAATTTGGGAGCCTACAAAAACCCTAACTTCCTTAGTTCATATATCCAAAAATATAGCTAGACAAGATCTTAAATTCGTCACGCAGTTCATCATGATTTTGTCTTAAATGGGTTTTAATTTCAACTTCTTAAGCTTCGTAGAGAAAATGTTATAGCAAAAATTCCATGATGACCTGTTTGAAGCAGCGAAACCCTAGAATCCAAAGCTCTGATACCAATTGTTATGCAACCAGCTCACAAAATAGAAGAAAGAGTTAGATCAACAACTTTAAATGTAGCCTCTTCGAGAGGGAAACCTCCTTTACATTACAAAAATGAAAAATTCTTGGATTATACTAATGACAATACCTCCTTTCTATATATAGGAGTCTAAGGGGTCACAATATAATCAGAGCCGATATAACAATAATGATGTAAATGCACAACAATAACAATAGTCGGCTTCTATGGGGCACAATAATAACAATATGGGGACAACATGGGCACAACAATAACAATAAGGGGTACAATGACAATAATAATAAGGGAATACACTAGTATTATAGGGACCTAACAGAATCACCAAACAAATCAATCTTATCCTGAGAAGGAATAATCCAAGGATCTGTAGAGACAGAGATCATATTGATCGAGGAGACATTTGGAGGTGGGAGAGAAAATTTCCCATTAAAGTAGAATCTTTAAAAAGACCTGCACCCACGCTCTCATACGGAATATTGGTATTTCCCACATATGGAACGTTGTCATTCAAAGCACCAGAAGAGAAGAAAGACAATTGCTCGATAGTGACTATTTTTCCTTCATGAGGAAAACGAAGCACCCAGAACAAAGAGGAAACCACACAAAGCATGGTATGGTTCCAACTTTGCCTGAGAAGAAGGTTGTATTAAGATTTGCGTCTACAACTCCCACTTCTAGCTCAACAGTCTTTCCTTGCAAAGTGGTAGGCAAATTTGTGAAAATACCATACGGACGGGAGCCTCTGCTATCAAAGGCCTCCAATGTGTTCGGGGACTGGTTAAGGGGTGGAGATCCAATGGATTTCCAACATGAAATAGATATGATGCAGGTGGAAGCACCTTCATCAATGACGTCTGATGGATCATCTTTCCTTTTATAATAACTTGAATCAGAAAAGCAATATGATGAGGAAGATGAGGAAGATGGTTTTCAAGATCGAAAGTAATCAAACTAGAATCAACAGGATCAATAACTCCTATAGCAGATAAAAATGATTTCCATTGTATTGGACATGTTTGGAGGACTTCCAAAGCAGACATCGCTGAAGGCGCTTGAGCTAGATCTTCGACTATACTGTAATGTTGTGCAACTCTAGCATTTGGATTATAGGATGATTTCCGAAGCACACCCTTGGGAGGTGGTCGGAGAACAGATTCATTATTAGGTCAGTCAATATGGAGTAGACCAATACTAGGTGGAGTAGAAGTAGAAGTTACATTAGTGGCTTCCTTCTCCACCATTTTCTTGGGAGGGGTTTGATAATCCTTCGATCAAGTAGCAACAAAGATGGGCAATGAACCCCACATCATGAAAACTTGAGAACCAGAGGAGGCAGAGGATTTTGGTTTTTCTACCAACCAAGTCTGCTGAGATGGAAATGGTTATTTCAAAACAGTCAAAGTCCCTTTCAATAAACGACTAACTTCAGTGCGCGGGGGACAATCCTTGGTATAATGGTCTTCCTCACAAATGAGGTAAGTATATTTCGACTTTCGTTTGGAGGCATCATCAGCAAATGATTTGGGGGGATCCTGTTTCAGGGCATCCAATCTAGCTTTTCCTTTACGCTTTTTCTTACCTTTTGAGGTTTTATCTGTCGTGGTAGACTAGACAGCATGGACCTCAGAGGTTTTACCAGGATTGGACAGATTTTTCAAAGGATGATTAGAACCAGTATCTGAAACAAATTTCTGCTTCACAGAAGCTTTGGTTGAAGTCTAAGACACTAATCCAATTACACCATAAACAAGTGGTGCATCAGGAGACTTTGAAGATGTCGGATCCAAAGATGGCCTTAGAGCATCAGGAAACATTTCATATAGCGTGTCAGATTGGAAATAGATTAAGTCTAGATACTAAGCACGTGCAATATCTTGGTCCTTAGTAACACATCCACCCATTGCTATATCTACAACAATTATGTTTACGAATTATTTGGTGAACCATTCAGTTAACAACTCATCAGGAATTTCGACTTTGATGAGGCGATGTCGACGTCTCCATTCATGGATATGATCATAAATATGGGTCGTAGTATCTTGCTTCAGAGATGTGAGCAAATGAGTAACAGTTTCATAACGAACCGGTAATTGGAAGTGGGTGAGGAAGGCCATAGCCAAAAAGTTAAAGTTAGCATAGGTAGCTTAACGCAACTCGATATATCATTTTTTGGTAGCACCTGTCAAGGTTTATTGAAAAAGGTGAAGACAAATAGAGTTGTCAACATAAGAATTAGAAGAACACCATAAGTGATATGTCATCACATGGGCTTGAGGGTCCTCTTTATATTTTCCTTCAAACTTAGGGCAATCGCTCAAAATTTTAGTAGGAACTGGAGGGCAGTAAGGCGAATGAAAATGGGATCATTATTAAGCCTTGAGACATCAGGAAGTTCCAATGTAGCTAAAAATGGCAACTGTGGAGTAAAGGGCATGTAAGAACTTTGAGGAGGCCCAACCTGCGGGTTCCAACCTTATTGGTGAGGATTCTTCCCCCAAAGCAAAGGATTTTGACCATAAGGGATTTGATTTTGCCCCCACTGAGGACTACCTTGACCATAAGGTGGATTCTGTCCAGGGTAGGTTTGATATTGACCTACCGTAGGCCGTTTGATAAGCATTATATGCAGCATATGGATTGTAAGGTTGTTGCACTTGTTGACCATGGATGTGAAGTTATTGACCCTGCTGTTGTAGGGGTTGACCTTGTGTTTGCAAGGTTTGACCTTGTTAATATACAAGTTGAGCTTGTTGCTCCAGGGGTTGACCTTGTTGCTGCAAAGGTTGACCTTGCTACTGCAAAGGTTGACCTTTTTGTTGCAAAGGTTGACCTTGCTGCTACAAAGGTTAACCTTACTACTGCAAAGGTTGGCCTTGCAGATACAAGGGTTGAGTAGGTTGTTGAACAAATTGCGCTTATTGTTGCAAAGATTGTTGATACTACTGTAAAGGTTTCCCCTACTGCTGCAAAGGTTGCCCTTATTGTTGTAATGGTTGTTGGACAGTTCCTTGATGGATACCTTGTGGCTATTGGTAAGTTCCGAATGGGATTTGGCCATATCCACCAGGAATAGCAGATTGACCAAGTTGTACATGAGTTCGTGCTTGTAGAATATAGGGTGGATTTTGCAATGCTTGTGAACCATATGGGACATAAACTTGTTGGAGTGGTATCTGAGCCATGTAAGTTTGTTTATACTTGATATTACCCAACCTGAATGGACCAACAAGGTTGGGAATACCACCAGGATAATGTTGATTGACTCCAACCATGTGAGGTTCTAATCCTCTCACATGGGTTCCACATGACACAAGAGGAACGTTTGGATTCCCCCCCCCCCAGGATATGAATAAGGCAACGGTACATTTTTTCCACTTAACGGAGGGACTGAGGAACTTACGGACACTTGAACCGAAACAATCTATTCTACTGGAATGGAATGTTGAAACGATGGTAAAGGTTGCGATGGAATCATCAATTGAAAGGGAACTGACGTGACAACAGTTTGCACAAGAATATGAGAGGTCACGTTTGGGATAAACAAACCAGTAGTGGGCATGGAATTGGATGACCAAATATGATTTTCGTACAAAGAGAGAGCACTGGGGGTCCCTGAAATTAATTGAGCTAAGTTTGTATAACCATGTGGAAGCATAAGCCCATTGGTTTCAGGAAGTGTGTGATATGGGACTCTTCCTGTAAAAGGAAAGCCTTATGGAGGAAAGTCATATTCTTGCTCTTCATCAACACGAGGAGTATGGGTAGCAGAAACTTCAAAATGACCTTGAGGAGAGGTTGGAATCTCACCTTCTGAATCCATGGTGGAAGCAGCTGGCAAGGAGGAATCCGAGATGTATGAGGAGATAACTCCAAAGGAACACCAGGTCAATCCTAAACTGTAAGGACGTTGAGGAGATATCACAACATGATCAAATAACAGATTTGGAGGATATAAGACAAACCTCTATGGACTCTCAAGGGTTTCCAGATCAGACTCTTGAGGTGACAAAGAATCTGAAGGTGGTGGATGAGAAGCAAGAGGTTAGATGCTTGAGAAAATCCCAAGTTCAAAGCCTTGAGCTTCAAGTGACTGAGGAAGTTTTGGATGAACTCCTTGTGGAGACCCTTCAGTATCAGACAATGAAGGGGAACTTTGGGGTGAACTCAATGGTTCAGCCACAACAAAATTCTCTCAAGAGCATAAGAAGAAGAGATGATTTGTTGAAGGTTGATTAAAATTTAAAATTTACAAGGAACTACTCAATATTGGGCCAAGAAGCAACTGCATGGGTTCAACATGTTATTGTTGGAAATAAATTTTATTGACATGAAACAATAAATAAATCAAAATGGGTAATAAATAGGCAAGAAGGTTTACCAAGTATCCGTGAGTTGCAATATACACCCCATCCGTAACCAAGGACTTAACGTACGACAGCCAGTCTCCCTGAATGTTGTGTTCGGTATATCACGTTTACAAGGCGGTTGACTCAGTTACCTGTGGCTAAAGGATATCAACCTAATGGGGTCTCCCAATATATATGCGACAGTACTGGGAACACAAGTCCGTGTTAGCATTGTCTAATGCATAACCGTTCGATGAGAGCGTCCCTATATACTTATCATACTGAAGTGTCTCTGATATACCTGAAAGTATTGGAGAACCTTCTATTTACTTCCATACTAGGACAGGATTTCACCCTTGGGATACACTACAGGTAGTTAATGATAGCTGCTATGTTTAAAGACGTTGGAACACATCTCTAGCCTAGACCTCTAAATATTTGCGTTAAGTGACAAATGCTCCTTTAGGTTAATTGAGGTAAATTTTAAGTTTATCTTCAATTAAGTTTCAGTTTTGTTGGCTCAATGATGTCACCTATTCTTAAAATTCAACTAAATGATGAAAATGAAACATTTTCATTCGATGAAGGCTAAACTAACAAAGGAAGAGAGACAACCAAATAATGCATCAACACAATTCTTCTCAATGCTAAATGTAAAAACAAAATCTAATCTTTCATTCCACTAACAAATGCAATGTCGAGATGCATTGCTACAGAAACGAAAATCACTTTCCTTTCACTAAGATTCAATAATGATTTTTCCTTTCACTTTGATCTAAACAATGCAAACTAATGCAATGAGCAAAGGAAAATGCAATCAACTCAACTCAATGAAAATATATTTCACTTTATGGTTTCGAATGTAATAAATGTCTCAAAAATAAGTAAATGACAAAATATTTCATGTTCTCTTTCCAAAACATACTTTCTTTCAGTTCAACCAAATCAAACAATTTGTAATCTATGTTTAACAATGGAACTAAAGCAATCTTCAAAGCATCAACATGACTCGACACTAATGAAAACAACTTCACACCAATGAACCAAAATCAACTTGTAAAATATGTCCAGATTGCAGAAAGACTCTTGAACCCTGAGCAATCAATCTCAAAAAATCAAACCAATTATTGAGTGGAGGGTGACTTAAAAACCCTAGAAAGCAATCAAGCTTTAAACACACATCAACCAAATCAAGAGACAATTTCAGTCATACAAGCATAACAACCAAGACAAATACACTGTAGGCACACCACTAACAGAGCGCAAAAAAGGGTGAGAGAAAGAAGAAAACCTAATTTTTATAATTCTCAGGGATCATCGTGCCTGTTATAGGAAAAAAGGTGATGCAAGAGTAATCAACGCGACTGTAATTAAAACATCGGCGATGGCATCATGACTGTTGAGACTAAACCCACGATGGGCGAAAAAAATAAGGGAAAAAAAAAACGTTTAAGACTAGTATAGACTGAGTGTCCCCAAGCAATAACCAGTAAGTGCAAATAACTACAGAGAAGCACACAAGCCAAAAAATTGACGGTTGGTCAAACTCATCATAGAATCAGGGTGGAGGATTAGATGGAAAGGGTTATAGCATCCCCAATAGAATCACCATTTAGTTATCTAGGAAATCCTCTCTGCAGACAGAGATGATCCCTCTAGCCCAATGAGTGGGACTAGAAACCTAGATGACAATCTACTAAACACTTTCCTAAGTTACAATCAAAATAGAAGAAGAGGAAGATGGCCTACCTCATTCTGATGCTACGATATCTTCCTTTGTTGAATTCCTTGAATCATTTGCGCCATAGGCTCAGTTCTACTAGTCACGATGTTTTAATGCCTACACAAGAGATCAAGACACAACAAAGCATGCAAGTAAAAATGACATAATCTAAAGTAACCTACTTAACAGATCAAGGAGCATTAAGATAAATGATGCACTAACATACACATTTATGGAAAATTAACCAGAAGTTGTATATATTAATAGAATAAAGGAGGAAGCATACAACCAAGCCTTGATGTCAATAAGCTCTCCTTGAGTGAATGTCCAAGTCCAAACTAAAGCTCTCTAAGCACTCCTTCTCCAAGCCAAATGAGTAGCATGCAGGCACAATCTCAGCATAAGGGTGCAAATAGCCAAAGACCAACCATTTGGGAATGGGAGAGGATGAATATATAGGAAGGGACAGGGATTTAGTATCTCTCCAAAGATAGGAGAAGGTCCTCATCTAAGGCCAAGTTGAGAGAAATCGACCTCATCCACATCGAACAACCTCCAACTCATCATTTCGGAAGCCTCTAGATCATGAAGCTTCTTGTCCTCTTTAGGAAAATTTCCTTTTAGGGATCATTGCTGGTATCCAAGAAAAAAGTGTGATGGCATCGTGGATCTAGTATAGTGCAACTAATGACCATTGTGGTTTTCAGTATCAAGGGAGCGATGATTCTAAAATTAGGGTTTCAGAGCCATTTCCTTTAGGAGAAGCTCAAGGAATTTTCCAATTAGTGTTTTAGGGAGGATCTGAGTTGTATATATGGATGAGCAAACTACATGATTGTCATGTTTCTAGCATTTCAGGGTATGTCACAGGGAAGTGCAGGAGGTGTGACAAAATATTGCGTAACAAGGCATTAAAGGTTTTAGAGTAAGCAACATGGGTGGAGGATGACGCCATCCCTGCCTCCTCCTCATGGATTAAGATAAAGGAACGGAATCCCGAGAAGACACAATGGAGAAGTGGATACAACACCCTCACTCGAAGAGGGAGGAGGTGGTATAACAAATTGAACCACCACATAACAGATTAAAAGGACGTGATTGGATGGAAGGGAATAGACAACACACAATAATAGATATTATTGATAGCAAGAGCATAAGAATAAAATGGGAGTTGAGCATTGGAAAAAAAAGGGAGAGGATCTCTATGCCAAAGGGGGTCATAGACATTCTCTCAGGTAACTTGTTGAGAATGAACGTGGTCACTAAAGAGAAAAGGGAGCTGGTAAAAAAAAGTTACATAGAGAAAAATCAAGGGATCCTCAAGCCAAAATAGTAGATCGAACTAGGTTGGACCTTGGGTTGAGGCTTTGTGATTGAGCACAAAGGAGTGAGGGAGTTACTATGGTGCTTACCACCAGAGGGTAGTAGATAAGGAACTTGGGTAGTGAAATCCACCTCCTAAGTGTGTTACCCAACTTTTGGTGTGATTTCCTTGAACAAGCATCCCCTCATACTTTGGATCCAGCTTGAGGGTGGTCAACTATAAAAAAATATTGCACTGTGGTTGTCCTATGGTTGGAAGGAGATTTGAAGTCCCTCCTTTAGTTGTTATCCATTTAATCATACACAAATAAATACAAATTTCTTATGTATATTGATTTATGGATTGTATTTCTTCTTATTATGTCATGAATGTTGCATTTTGTGTGTTAATAAATGAAATGAATGCCTAAGCTGTGAGGGTTGTTGTTATGAGCATGGCTGGAATGATACCATGTATGCTTGTAACTTTAATGTATGCATGGAATATGATAATCCATTACTATGTTCATGTGTTTACATTAACTCAGATTAAATTCAAAAGCTTGTGGATAAATATACATATAGCTCAATTGGTTCTCTATACTGAGTTTCATAATTAAAATGAAGATTTGGGCATCATACCCATGGGGAAATAGTGCCCAGAATTCGGCAATCTATGGTCACCTCATTGTTACAACATTAACATAGAGTGGAGAACTAGGGTTCAGGATCTTGGGCCATAAATAGTTTTAAAATGTAAAATGGCCAGGCACGAGTGAGGTGGTTGCATCCTCATATCACAACCCATCCTTGGTCTCTTGCTTCATATGAATATATGTCATTTGGAGTAATAGGAGGTGGAGTTAAGACCTCTCTGTATGGGGGTAGAATTTAAAATGTGTGGGTGTTAGTGGAACCAATCCTCAGCAGAACTAGGCTACACCACCTACCGCCTATTGTTTACTTCCCTCATTTTTTCTTATCAATGAATGTCATGGGTGGTGATAAAAATCCTGAGTAGCATGACATGGGCATGACCCGACAGACCCCTTTATGATGACTTGCAGGGATGACGTGGAGGGACATGTGGGCACCACGTGATCTTACTTGCCCACTGCTAGAAAATTTTTGGCATGTTGTAGGAGCGCATCAGTGAAGACTGGTTGATTCGACCACAGTTTCGGCACAGAACCCATACCACTACTCACTGCCACTGCTCTCCTCTCTTGGTTCATGCTCAATGCTTAGGGTTGTAGTGTACTCGGTCGACATGACATGACTTAGTTTCAAAATGGAACCCAAACACTGCTTGCTGCCCATCACCTAGTTATGAAGACTTAACATCAATAGTGCATTGTGTAGGTTCCAATATGATGTGAGTCTAAGCACCCCACCAAAATTGGGAATTGGGGTGAAGCGCATATAATATGGAATAGGTCGCAAAATACAAGGAGGAGGACCCTATGGGCCCCATTCCTAAGATGATGTGGCAATGACCACGTTGATGCCATGTAGGAACCCAAGGTGGTGTGGACCAGTACAGTGATGGCGTGGATGCCACATGGAAATAACATAATGACATGGACCCTGTTCAGTTGACGTGTTATTGCAATAAGGACCACACCTAGGTGCCATTTGGATGCCACATGGTAGTCCAATTCTAATGAGACCTTATCTAATTAATTAAACTTCAAAAGGGCATAAATTTCAATTTAGGATTCGAATTGAGATAAAATTTATATTATCTAAAATTTAAAATTGATATCATCTAAGTTCTCAACGAGTTGACTATGATCATGGAATCGGTTATGAGATTTGAATAGCTCTAGGTAAGTGGGTTTTTTAACCCCGTCTTCATAAAATACCTTGGAGGTCGGGTTAATTCAATAAGTAACACCTCATGTCGCTTCATATAGTACAAGGGGGTGGGAAGGAGTCTTATAGAGTGATATCAGAGTGTTGGTTTAAACGTTGAGTGTAGTGGCCCAAAAATACACCATACAAAGCAAAGGCTCAACATTGGACCTTTGGGGATAAAGAAAGAGGATTTGATACAAAGTGGTATCAGAGCCCAGGTTCAACACTTGGACTGGATGGGCATTGAAAGAGAAATTTAGAAGCTCTAGTACAGAGTGGCATTATAATATCTTAGGTTTAGCACTGGACTTGAAGGGTCACATGAAAATTTAATACAATAGTCTAATTATTGCATATGTTAATTTTCCTTGGATTTGCAACTAGTGGGATTGTTGGTTGTGATAAAATACTTACATGTATTTTTATTTATGTACTAACATGGGTTTTAGATGTGTAAACAACATCAGTTAAACATGCTTCAGATCATTATGCTTAGTGTTGGCATGCCAAGGTAACTAGTTAATAGGTTTATGCTTGACATCACTAACAACTATGTATGTGTGACAAACATAAGAAGATAAAAATTGAAACATAGAAATAGAGGAATGGACAATAATATGGTACAACGCGGCAAGGACCAATTCCATCATGAGCAAGGAGAAGAAAGTTCCCCTAATAGAATAGACACCCTCTGGAGCTTGAGTGTTGATTTGGAGAGTTAAAAAGTAGGGAATGAAAGGCTCGTTAGAAAGAAAGAAGATCAGGGAAAGTTTAACACAATGTTGCCACAACACTTATCCTACATGCAAGGGATATTGCAACATGGACCAACCTCTAGAGATATGGAAGGGTGTCATGTTGACAAGATTAGAGAGAAACCTCATAAGGATGGAAAGAAGATAATGTTAGTTTTGTAGCGTCGAATGTGTTCTAGCCATGAAACTTTGTGGAGAGGCTAAAATGAATGAGTTCTCCAAAGCCTAGAAATCATTTCTATAAATTCCACCCAGAAGTGTCTCAATTAGATTATTAACCAATTTTTCAATTATTTCCTAAGTCTAAACTTAGGGAATATGGTTAATTAATCATTATTAATTGAGATGTGGTGAGAATCGTCTAGAAACTCACACAGATTGATAGGGAATTAATCTGGGCCATCAATAATGTTTTAATATTGGTCATTGGTGCTCCAACATAATATTATTATAATAATTCAATGGGTAGATGGAGAACACACCAGTGCAAATACTTAGTTGCCCAGGCAGATTGATTTTCTCAGTGGCTGAAGTTTACTAAGAGAAGATAGATCCAGAGGGTGAGTGTAGGGGAGAGAGAGAGGGCATCAAAAGTAGTCTGAGAGTGCAGGATAAATTATGGAAGGGTCAGCGTGAGAGAGGAAGCAGTTCATCAGGGCACTACGCAGTCATTGCACAGAGGATGATGCAGTGAGACCAACATAAGGGTAGAGGGGTCGTTTCGAGGTCAGAGGATCGTGGTGGAGAGTGAGAAATTTAATACTAAATTTCTCTCAGTGTTTCTTTCTCTATTTTTGTTGTCTAATATCTTGTACATGAATTACTGCTGAAGATTAATAAAGAAATCCTCATCTGCTGCACCGATTTTCCCACATTGGGTTTTTCTGGGGACGATTGTCCAAAAAGAACTTTGTTAATATGCTTATATGTGTGCTAGCATTTCTCTAATTTTCCTTGCATTTATTTTTCGTCAATATTTAATTTGTGAAGGCTACAATGTATTTATTTCGATATTTGTCGTAATAAACTGCAAATAATTTGTTTAATTTATTTAACAAATAGAAGAGATAATATCAGTTAATGTAGTAGGATTCCAGATTTCAGAATTTTCACATGGTATCAGAGCACAAATCGTAAGTCAGAGATCTCGACGCAGAAGGAAGGAGGCAGTTCGAATCTCTGCCGAGGCAGCGGTTTGAAACCCTCCAAGGCAGTGCATTCCCTTGGGCCAAGAGGGTTAGTTTTTTTAGGAAATTTATTTCTCTGAGAGAGTCGACAAAGAAACTAAATTTATGGATCGAAGATTGACAAAGGTAGAGGGTGTAGCAGCAGTTTCCTTGCATAGTAGATTTCCAACTAGGACATAGAAGTTTGTAGCAAGAAAATTAGCATTGAAAAGAAAAGGAGAAATAACACAGAAAATTCATGGATAGAAAAAGCAATCTGGAAGCCTCAGAATTGTCTTCCATATTGGAAGATGAATTTCCATGCTTGTCAAGTTTAGCATCATCTGGTATCTAGTATATCGATATTGGAGCTTCATCTCATATGACATGAGTTAGAGAATATTTCTCTATTTATCAGGAGGAGCAGATGGACTTCCATATCACTATGGGGAACATAACTAAATGTACTCCGGTAGGGAGAGGCACCATAAAGTTTAAAACATAAACAGGAACCAACACCAATGCTACTAGTGTACTACATGTGTCAGAATTGGGTATGAACCTAATTTCAGTGTCCTAGTTGCAGGATAAGGGGTACAATGTACACTTTGTAGGGAAGAAAGTGTATGTCAAACACTCTAGCTGGAAGAAGGTGAGATAGATTGGAGATAGAAGCAACATGTTATATAGGTTTCTGATTGATTCTCCAATGGAACTGATAGGTAAGGAAAATAGCAGTGGGAAGGAGCTGAACAAACTATGGCACATGAGGATGGGACATTTGCACCATGGAGCACTTAGGATGCTCAGAGAAACTGTGATGGGTGTTCTAGTTCTCAGTACTAAGCGGGATGACGTTTGTGGAGGCCGTGCACTTGGGAAGTACGCTAAGGAAGAATTTCCCAGAAGTGATAACAAAGCAAAAGATGTGTTGGGATTGATACACTCGAATATTTGTGGCCCTATGTCCGCCAAAGCTATTAGTGGAAGTGAAAATTTTGTCACATTTATTGATGACCATTCCATGAAGACTTGGATCTATTTTCTAAAGACCAAAGATGAGGTCTTTGATTGATTCAAAGAGTTCAAGGCACTCGTAGAGAACATGACAAGGAAAATGATCTAGGTATTGCGTTCAGATAGCGGTGGAGAATACATTGATAAAGACTTCACACGTTTTTGTGTGCGGGAGGGCATCAAAAGAGAACGGAAAGCTCCATACAACCCTCAGCAAAATGGAGTAGCTGAGCGAAAGAACAGAACAATAGTTGGGGTTGCAAAAGCTATGTTATATGATCAGGATTTACCTAGATTTCTATGGGCTAATGCATATAATAGAGCAGTATACATTCAAAACTGAACACCTCATAAAGAATTGGGGAAGAAAATGCTAGAAGGAGTCTTCACAGCGAAGAAACATGAAATAATTATTTTGAGGATCTTTGGGAGTGTGGCCTACTCTCACATCCCAGATGAAAAATGACATAAGTTAGATCAGACTACAAAGAAGGGGTTCCTGGTAGGATATAGAGAAACCTCAAAAGCATACAAGATCTACATTCCTAGTAACAGGAAGATTGTAGTAAGGCAAGATGAAAAGTTCATGGAAGACAGAGCTTTTAGAAAATATCGAGAGATCAGTCAGCAGATGTTTCGTTAGTCCAACAGCAAGGATAACAAGTTAGACAAGTAGGAGGATAGTCACAGGGATCAAGCACAGTGACCAGTGCCAACATCTCCTCAAAAGTAGGAGATCTAGGAAGTTCTCAGCAGATGGAGCAGTAAGAACAAGAGGAGGAATTGAATGAACCTCCCAACACCAGTGGTAGAGCCAGTAGGGAAGTTCGCTAGACCTTGAGAGACACAGAGGAGTTTGTCAAAGCTCCCAGGACAGACAAAAGACAACGCAGGAAGCCTGATAGATATCAAGCCTTGGTATCTCAGGTTGCATAACCTTCCTGTTTATAGGAAGCCGCTCAGAATCAGGTGTGGGTGGATGCCATGGTAGAATAATACAACTCTATAGAAGATAGAACGTGATGAAATTCTTGTGAGCTTTGACGTAGTATCCTTATTCACCAAGATTCCTCTTGATGAAGCACTTCAAGTTATTAAAGATGTTACTGATCCAGGGACTGCAAAATTGGCTGAAATCTGCTTAAGGTCAACTGTGTTCACCTTCCAAGGAGTATTTTATGAGCAGACATCTGGTGTGGCAATGGGATCACCCCTTTCGCCAATTGTGGCCAACCTTTACATGGAATACTTTGAGAAGAAGGCCCTTGAATCGTACCCCTTAAAACCAGCCTGGTGGAAGCAATTTGTCGATGATACCAATATAAAATGGACTCATGGCAAAGCAGAACTTGAAAAGTTTTTCATGCACCTAAATTCTATCTCTCCAGAGATAAGATTCACTATGGAACTCAAAGAAAACATGAGCATCCCATTTTTAGATGTCCTCATCATCAGAAAAGAGGATGGATCTCTAGGGCATAAGTTATTCAGGAAGTTAACCCACACAGAAAGTTACCTCCATGCGTATTCCCACCATCACCCAGCTCAGAAGTTTGGTGTTCTAAACACTCTTGCTATCAGAGCCCTTCGAATTCTGACTCTGAGCATCTAAATGAAGAAAAGAATCATTTAGTCGCAACCTTTAAAAGTATAAGCTACAAGGAACAAGAGATTAAAAGAGCCATAGAGAAAGCTGAGAAAAGGTTGTTGTCTCATGAACCTAAGGCCCAAGACCAACCTCAGTGTGGTAAGGTCATTCTACCTTACATCCATAGAGTTACAGACAAAATCGCTAAAATCCTAAAGAAGAAAAACATTATCACACATTTCTCAGCCCCTGGAACGATTAGGCAAGGTATGAGGTCTGTAAAAGATGATATTGACAAACATCAACTTAAAGGAGTCTATAACATAGATTGTTCATGTGGGAAAAGCTACATTGGTGAAACAGGTCGCTCCCTTCAGACGAGGCTCAAGGAGCATGGCGCCGATATTAGGAATGAAAGGTCTCGTACTTCAGCCTTAGCAGAGCACTCCTCAAAAACAAAACACCATATCTGCTTGGAAAGCGCCTCAATTGTCGCAAGGGAAGAGCAGCATCATAGACGAAAGATCAAAGAAGCTATCGAAATTATCAAACATCCTCATAATCTGAACAGAGACAATGGCTTGGAGATTAGCGGGAGCTGGCTTCCCTTGATCAGGGAGATCAGGAGCGCCAACACATCCCAGGTATAGCATTTCTTTTACCTTTATCATTAAATTAATAATAATTATA